>JANSTU010034605.1:0-11644 GCA_027564075.1 Bolitophila hybrida
ATTTATTTACACCACTATATGTATTTTGTAAACTAGTATATTGTAAACATGTAAACGATGTATGCAGTCTCTATTTGCGAGGTGGATGTCCAACATAATTGGAACGACTCCATCCTCACTTAGTGATGAGCATTTTTTTATTAACATTGATAAATAAACGGTCAGTATGGGTTTTCTAACTAATAAATATATGTTATATATTTTCTGTCAAAATCCATCTGTCAGATTTTCGAAATTCATATAAGTGAAATTCGAAAATGACACGTACATATTTGAACGTATCTAAGTCTGAATACTGAATAGCAAATAGCTCAGTTCGGCTGAGCTTTTTTGTGCGTTTTTGAATTGGCGATGCATTTCTTTTGAGTTAGAAATTGCAAATCTTTACATATCTCTAATTTCGAACATTTCAAACATTCGCCTGAGCGAACATATTAAAAAAATACAATTACTTGCCAATATCACACATTTGAATTTTAATGTTTTTAATTTTTTGTGGTCAAATTGTCTGAACGAAAGATTCATTCGCTTTTGGCAAACTGGCACTTCCAGATTCCAAATGTAATGATTCCGCTGTTTTTTAAAACTGTAAATTAGCATTAAATTAATATTACATTTTCTTTTAGAAATTATTCTAGAGACCTTAGCTCTTAGTTCAAAGACAGAAGTATTTGTCCAAAATCCTATTTAGACTTTTGCCATCAGTTTTTAGTTAGTAATTAGTCTTGAGTCCTTAAAGTTTCTAGTCTTTAGCCTAAAGAAAAAGTTCTTAGTCCAAAGTCCTGTCTCTGTCATCCCGTTCTAAGGATTTTCTACGTAAAATTACCACTATGCATCATCTTACGCTCTAGGTGAACAATATTGCAGAATGGGCAGTCCATATCATTTTCAGGGGAACAGAAAAATTACACTCAAATAGAAAACAAACAAACAACTTAACCATAATTTTCGCGTTTACTGAAAATTTCAAAACGTTCTTATAACACAGGACGGGTTAATAAGGAAAGGAGACATTAGAAATTGATGAAAATGAAAAGATTTCGTATAAGAGTCCATAATTTTTCAGACTTTTTCGAAATTGACGAACTTTTCAATTTCCGACCAAGATCATCGACGAAACATCAGCCGTCAAGGAAACCGGAGCTATGTGTTACGGACAACGGCCGATACTCTATAAGTTTGCATTTCAGTGCGACTCTAAACATATTACTTCAAGCCCAAATAACCAACAAGGTTACGGTAAAGCAGAAGCAACGGTCAAAATAGATAAACTGATAAAAAAGCATTGACATCCAAACAGATTTTTATAAGAATCTACCTACATGGAGAATCACGCCGAATAAGCCAGAAAGCAGCCTAATTTAGAATCTTTTCTCGCGACAAACAAGATGCCACATTCCGGTACTAAAGACTTTAGTTCAAATCGGAGTAAGGGAACGTATAAGTTAACAGCGTAAAAAGGCAAAAAAAATTACGACAGGAAAACAAGGAAAGTTCGCCAACCCTAATACTGCACTTGAGGTTGTTAGTTAAAAAAACAATCTTTGACCCTGGCTCTGGAATAGAACCCTATATGACCAACACCTTTTTAATATTTCCTTCGGAAAACAATAAATGCAAAACACCATATTGTACAATCTTGGTGATAATTTCCTATACGACAGGCTTTTTTCCTATTGATATTATACTTAAAAACCAAATAAATCTTACTAACTTGTTGTTTTAATTTTGAATCATTAAAATTAATAATTGAAGCTTTCGGGCCTAAACACAACTACAATTAGCTATTTGCTTATATTACATTTCAGCTATGCACACAATAACATAATGAAAACACATGTTAAAGAGAGTTTTTGCTCAATAATTTCTCACTTCTTGCGCTGCGCCGCGACGCGTCGTGTGCTTTGTACGTCGATCGCATTATTCGCTTACTATATAAAATCGTAGGTGGGCCAGCATTATACTTTATATTATTATACCGTAACGTATAATATACTCGATACCGGCTGGTAATTGTAGCTACAGTGTATATGTATTTTACATTACACAAGTACGTACATAAAGCTAGACATATAAACATTCAGCTATGTTACTCTTTTCGAAGCCGACGCGACTCCCCGAAGCGCCTTTCTCTCAAACCCGACGCTATACGGTTTATTGAGTATACAATATTCTATATATATATATATATATCAAATTATATATACCACACGATATGTTCTACACAGAATAATTTTCATTCAACGAGTTTCAATTCGGTCTTCAGTCCAAAGCAAGCAACCGTACGGCAGAGTCGACTGTCATCGCGTTTGCCTTGCCGTGCATTTTGTTGTTGATGTTAACGTCGCGCGCGAATCTACCGCTACTGTACTATCGTGATAATACATTTCTAATTATGGTACATATTGAATGATGATTAAACATTAATTACAGAGAGATTGTGATTTTAATTAAAATATTTTTATAAAATAGTGTCTATGTGATGCGAGCTAAATTTTGTGGATTAACCGCAATTAATAATTGTCTATATACTCGTAGAAGGTTTTGATTGTGAAGACAACATAAATCACATAGTGCCACACTTAAAGTGCTGTTGTTTTGTTTAACTTGTGCGTGCGAATATTTATTTGTGTCTATGCAAATGTAGTGCGGCCGGGAGGCGGAGGTGACAGAATGCTGCGCTGCGTCTATTTTATCTATATGCACAATTTCATTTTTGAATGCGCGTGTGCGTTCTGGTGGCGAAATATACGCGCTTTTCTTTTGTGTGGGCAAAATGATAAGTTTGCTCGATATTATTTTGATAGTGCGCGTCATCGAGGAGTTCTGCGAATAAAATTCAACATTAACTATATGAAATGCCTGTGATTAACCTATATATATATTGATGCATATATTAATATACATATACAAAATATATGAACGCACACACACAAAGAATAGCGTAAATGTGTTGGTAGACATATATGTGCCTACTTATCGCCCGATTGCGTGGTGTTTACGTATATATTATATGTATGCATTCAAAATTGCGCGACTACGGATTTTTAATGCCGTTCATATTCATTATATATACATTATACACCTATATTAGAGGTATCAGCCGACGGTAAAGTATCGGCGGCGGCTTGCTCGTCGAATAAAGCCAGAAGCTGTCGTTTTCATACGGTTTTTTGTAGATCATGCTTTTTCTGGCTGTTTTGTGACCTGTTAGATCATTTTCACGAGGTGAAAATTTTACCGTACATAGACTCCAGAGTCTTTTATATTTACAAATGACTTCAATGTGACTTCGAAGATTTCGGTGTGATTTCGGAGACTTTGAAGTAACTTCTAACATTTTAAAAGACTTCATTGTGACTTCAGTGAATTTAGTTGTGACTTCGGAGTCTTTCTATTTTGCCTTCTCCAAATGACTTCTGTCAAGTGTCATAAAAAAAATAATAATAAAATATTGAAATGTCAGATGTCAAGTCTCAATAATGCAATGTTCGATGCGGAGGAAATTGTACAGGAAATGCTTAACTTTCTTGATACTTAATTATGAAATATGGACTAATGCCTGACAATGTGTGTGTTCGAAGGTCCGTTTCGAAGAGACCTTTGTCACTCCAGACGGTATTGACTACCAAGAATATTAGGACCTACAGAGTGTCCGGTCCAATCGCTCGAATCGATCTGGCCGCCAAAAAAGATCCGAGTCATAGTTAATTTGAAAGAATATTCTTAACATCATCACAGAGTAGGCTTTACGAAGAATACCTCAGAAAAACTCAGAACGACCTGACAAGTGATCCCTCAAAATTCTGGACATATGTGGACACAAAGAAAAAGACTAAAGGTTTTCCTTCAATGATGAGGTTTGATGATGTGAAATCTTCTAATATCGAGGACATATGCGAAATGTTTGGACATTTTTTTGAAATAATATTTAATAGGCTCTACTTAACCTGCATAATGAATTCAGAAAGAAAATCGGTTATAAACACTTCATATTATTAATAATAAATATTTAATAGTTAATATGGAGTGCTCACATTTAATATTTTCTATCTAAATTTAGTTTTTCCGAGTTTTTTTTTAGTATATATAGTACAGAACATATAAATAAATAAATAAAATTATTATCCATTTGAACGCGCTATATTGTTCTTGTACATGATTAAATCACTTCAAATGTCATCCTAAATAAAAAAAAAAACATTTACTATGATTTTCATTCAATTCTCTTTCAAATGAATTGTCTTTTCTGTGAAGTGTCATTTCTATTCCATGCAAACGTCACGCGAGATTCCAGATTGTCATAGATAATTTGTTATTATTCCTACTAGGCTTCAAATTGTGAAATATAAATTATTTTTGAACCGAGTACCTTTAAAAAAGTAATAATATCAGTATGCTGGATAATGTGAAACATGTAATTTTGGTGATGTCCGGCAAAGGAGGTGTTGGCAAATCCACTGTCAGTACGCAACTTGCACTAGCCTTCAAAGAATACGGATTCAAGGTAATTATATATCTTAATTAGAAAACTAAGTAACAAACTCTAATGAAAACTTACGACAGGTTGGATTGCTAGACATTGACCTTTGTGGACCCAGCATACCGTACTTAATGGGACTGGATGACATGGATGTGTATCAGTCAGATGCCGGCTGGGTGCCAATTTATACAGACAGTGAGAAACGGTTTGCCGTTATGTCAATCGGTTTTCTGTTAAAGAACCAAAATGAGGCAATCATCTGGAGAGGTCCCAAGAAGACAGCAATGATTCGTCAGTTTCTAAACGATGTACAATGGGAAGAGCTGGACTATTTGATCATCGACACACCACCAGGTAAACTATTGCGATGCAAGTAAAAGTGGGCATGTAAAATTTAACACTTAATCATGCTTAGGTACTTCTGACGAACATATAACCGTTATGGAGTGCATGAAAGATGTACAGTGTGATGGTGCCGTCCTAGTGACAACACCACAAGAGGTTGCTCTGGAGGATGTTCGCAAAGAGATAACTTTCTGCAAGAAGACCGGTATTAAGATTCTAGGTATAATCGAGAACATGAGTGGTTTTGTGTGTCCAGAATGTAAGGACTGTTCGAATATTTTCTCATCGGGTGGTGGTGCTGCTCTGGCCGAAGTGGCCAAGGTACCTCATCTCGGCACATTACCCATTGACCCGCGCATGACGTCGCTGAGTAGAACAAGTACATCAGTTCTTAACGCTTTTCCAGATTCAACCACTGCAACAGTATTCCGGGATCTTGTGGAATTACTAAAGCATTAAAGAATTAAAACGTCACTAAATTTTCTTTCTTTTATAAAGTTTTATAATACCAAAATAAATCTGCTATATATTTTTTATGCTTAAAATAGAAATAATAGTGTAACAGCACCAGTTTTATTGACACATAAATGATCTTGGTTTATTGCATTTTATCCGCCTCCTGTGATACAATGTCCTCCCAAACTTTTGAGATTTGCGTAATTCCTTTGTTCTGCTCATACGTAAAGGACAACATGATGGAAGGTAACGAGCGTAAATATTCCTGAGCGAGTGATGTTTCCTGTAGCACACAGTGTAGGCTAAATGCACTTCTTCGGCCAAGCGTACCGACAACGTCCGTTTGTATCACTTCCTTAACATGAATGGCTGCTACGCTTTCAGCCTGTACGTAAAGTAAATTATGGCAAATCATGATTTTAATGATAGGTTAGTTAGCTTACCGCCGTGCCACGGATAACACCTTTCATTCTTTGCTTGTTTAGATTCAGCATTTTTGACATTGCCTTCTGGTGGTCGGAGACGATTCCTTTTTCCACTCGATCGCACAGATCACTGTTAGAGTATTTAATTCAATACAAATATATTGTAAAATATTATATTATTATTTGGTTTACCTATGTGCAGTTAACACGTCTACAAGTACTCCAAACCTTTCGCTTAGTGCGCTTTTTTGTTGCTGTGCACATCTTTCTGACAGCAATGCTACTTCCTGGAAACCGGATGACATTTCATTAAATGAACTTCCGCCAAACATTTTGTGTGTTGAACCGATTAACTTTAGCACCGAACTCATCTCATCAATGTCTCGAGCTTGTGCCTGCGCCCTGGTTGTCTGTTGTTCAACTAGTTTATTTAGACGGGTCACCGAGTTTAACATTGTTCGCATCATTTCACGACTAGCAGCCAGACGACCTTGGTCCTCGAGAGGCAGTTCAACATCTTCGCTAAGGCGAGTGAATTCGTCCGGTTCCTGTGATAATACATCTCGCAGATGATCTTGGTGCTCAGAGGAGGTATCTGTGAGAAATCTGTGAAATAATTCATCAACACCAAGTACAGGATGCCTTGATAATATTCGAAGCCAGCGCTGTAGACCCTTGCGACGTTCCTCAAGCAAAGAATCGAGCATAAGCTGCTTGGGCGGAAGGCGTGGTATCATTCTGTAATTTATTAACGATGTTAAAATAGAATTAAACTTTTTTTTATATTTTTACTTACCGGTAAGGAGCTCGCGTGAGAAGTAAACTGTGCAGATTAACAAAATCATTGTAACGTCGAAAAATCGTGCATCGATACTTTTTAGATGTTATCTGTAAAATAATAAAATTTAATGTTTTTTTTTTATTTAAATAGTAGCAGAAGTGAATTCAAATTGATATATATAATTTAATTTGTAATAAAATGTAATATAATTACATTTTCTTTTTTTTACAAACTCAATCCTCGAGTTAAAATAGATGGATGTATGTCTTAATGAATTATTAAACTCTTATGGCAGCAAACCATTTTTGTAATGACCGCACGTGTTCAACGAATCATTTGGTAGTACGAGTTCGTACTTATTTCTTCAAACTAGTCTCGTTTTTTTTGTCAAGTATGGTTAATGGCTCATCGTGTATATGGGAAAAAAAATCTGCTTCTTTTTTGGCACCGTTTAGTTTGGTTTTCCATATTTCAAAATAACGATAAGCGATGCAATTCTAAAGTAAAAAAAAATATGCACTGTTTTGTTCGATGACTAGTTCCCAACGAGACTTCATAATGCCTCAATAGAAGCTCGCTTCACTATTGGCAAAAAACTCGGAGCGCCAATTTTCACAGGCCTCTTTTTTGTACAATTTCCGACAACCAAGTTCGTTCGCCATGGATAGAAACAGGTGGTAATCACTTGGTATGCTAAAGAACCTCCCAACCGAGCTCCCGGAGCTTCTGGCGCGTCACCAAAGATGTGTTTGGCCTGGCGTTATCCTGATGGAAGACAATTCGGCATATGTTGATCAAAGATGGCCTCTTCTGCATAAGTGCTGCCTTCAAGCGGTCCAGTTGTTGGCAGTACAGGGTAGCGATTTAGGCAGATTAGCTCAACATCAAACTATTGATATAATAGTTCTATCTAAGCGTTTCAATGCGTAATCATATGTTTTCATGCGTCAAACGCTATGCGTAATAAACTTATCGACACACATTTTGTACCAACGTCTGTCGCAACTGCTCAGCACCAGTTGCGATAAATGTTTAAATATAAATTACATTTAAAAACATTTTAATATTAAATTTAAAAACATTTAATGTAATAAATTAAATGTAGCGATTTATTCAGATTATTTCGACCAATGTTGATATAGACGACATGCGCTACATATCGTCATATCGATGCGTTATAAAAAGGTCAAATCACATCTGAAATTTTGTGTAAATATTTAATTTATTACATTAAATATTTTTAAATGGAAAATTAAAATGTTTTTAAATGTAATTTGTATATTAACATTTATCGCAACTGGTTCTGACGAGTTGCGGTAGATGTTAGTGCATAATGTGTATCGATAAGTTTATTACGCATGAGAACATATGATAACGCATTCGCATAGATAAAACTGTTATATAAAACTGTTTTATCAATAGTTTGATGTTTAGATAATCTGCCTAAATCGCTACCCAGAGGGGACGAACAAGCAGAACATAAAGTAAAGTGGGTAGAATCCAACATAGGCAAGAACAAAAAGATGCATTGGACATCGTCATTGCGCAGCAAATTGTTGTTATAAAAATGATCGAGTAAATGAACGTTCGAGCATCTGACCTGCTTCCTTACATCCTTACGATTTTTAGTTAGCCCTAACTTATAAAAATATTTTTTTGTACAATTATCAAAATGTCTCAATAATGATATTTATAAAGCCAAGCCTTCAACAGTCGCGCCATTTATGTGTCTTTTCAGCCCACTCATTATAGTGTAGAAATTGTTGCTGCTCCTGTATCGCAACTGCAATAGAGCCGCGTCAGCTATTATGAGGTTAGATCGCTATATATCGCTTTCTATACATTTCGACCATCTCTCAGAATTGTTCATCATTTAATCAAAACCAAATAGAAGCGTTGCTCGGCCAATGTGTGTCCCATCGATGCAAACAAGTGGTAACCAAATGGAGCCAAGTCTGGTGAGTAAGCTACATGAGCAAGCGGTTCCCAATTAAACGACGTAACCACTGCTTGAGTCTGCAATGTTCGATGTGAAGGTGCATTGTCATTCAGGAAAAACACTTTGTGCTGTCTAGATGGATATTCTGGCCGTTTTATGTAAAATGGCGATGATTATTTAAATGAAACACAATTTATTAATTAACTTGTCACCTCGAGCGCAGGTTAACAAAGAGAACGAAACGTCATTCTAAACAGGCCTCGTGTGAAGCTGACAACCAACGAACTAATTGTTTATTTGTATAACATGGATGGAGCTTATATCTTGTTTACATTGGTTTACTTATTATTAAACATTATTCATTTTATTACTATACATATGTTACTTATAACATTATTAATATAACAATAACATAGTTACAATTATGTTACATTTTCGGTTTAAATCGGCCAATTGTTGTTGGTAGCGTGGACCAGTAACTTTTTTTCCAGGTTTTATTTAGGAGATCATATCACCAGATTACACCACGCGGATCCCAGAAAACACAGAACATTGTCTTTTTTCCTAAACTATTTGGCCTTGCGATCGATTGTGATGGTTGGCCAGGGTCCAAAAACGATCTCTTTGGTTTGATATTCTGGAAATATGTCAAATATGCCGTAGCTGGATCCGATGCAAACACTTTTTTTGGCGAGCATCATTGCACATGTGGTTTTTCTGCATTCGATGAGATTCCAAGGACGTTTTCTTTAAATGAAAAATCAAAATCAGTTGTGTCCGCATATCGCTATTTGTGGGTGCGTAACTCGACATTTTCAAGAGTGGAACAAAATGCGTTGCTGTATGAAACTAGACAAACTGTGAACTGAACATTGTTGACAGATGTCAAATGAAGAAACTATGACATTTGGTGCAGTTACGCTACGTGTCGTTACTGTTTCATAGGCGCGTACCAGATATTTGTAAGAACATACAGCTCCAACAAAACATACTGGATCACAGGCGTTATCGAGGGTCAACAAGGAAGAGTTGTATTAAACATAAAATTGGACACATAATTCTGACGGGACGAATTGTGCGGTATGAATCAGCCTAGCACCACACAAGAGCTTGCGAAAGTTTGATCAGGCTCGACGGTGTTTAATTCCACTACTCTGTTGATGCCCTTAATCCCGAATAGAGATTATACAATACTCGTATATTAAAATTCATCAAATACACAACAAAGATATCGCATTCTCAAGATATGTCTACCATCCGAATCCAATGCCAACGATACATTCCGTGTGCAGTAATTTATTCGACCATGAAATGTCGAAGAAAACAGAAAAACATCCGTATTTGAATTAGGATATTCAGAATTTTCATTTCTATGCAGACCATCCCATCCAGAGTGACCAATATATATGTATATAATGTCACCGAGTTTTACCTGCATCTTATATATAATGTATACGCCAGTACAAGAGAGTGGGGCAGCTCTCTTCCGGCTATGGAGACGTTACAATGATTTGCATATTTGCATGCAGAATACAGTATTTGCGGATGAATTTAAGAACCCTCTGGTGCACCCACTTGAACCGCATACAACACATTGTTCAATATTATGCACTTGTCCGCGTTCTGAGTATGCAGTTGTATATGGACATACAAACGCAGACTCGGTGGCGATGTCGGAGTATTTGTTCAGCATATTGCCTACATCGGGGATGAATGCAGAGTGCGTCGTTCAAGTGGAATTGTTTTAAGTGCAATCGATATACATATAATATTATACTCACTGATGCCTGATGAGTTTGTGCAATTTGACTCGAGGAATTAAATAGTGATTTCAATTCCTGCATTTTTTTAATTTAAATTTAGGACATTTTTTATGCAAATTTATTGTTTTTCTCTATTGTAAACATTATACGTTATATTATAGAAAAATAATTAAAAAAACACCTAGGACAAAAAAGCTCACTCTTAAAGCTAATTTACAGCTGTTCGCTACCGTAAATAGAGCGTTTTCCGTAGAACAATGTACCGGTTCACAACGAAACTTTTCAGTGTGCAAGTTTTCATTGTTTTGAACTTTGAACACAATGCCACACACATACATAAAATAAAATGTACTACTACACAAATAAAAATACACCAGGAAATATGTATATAAATGTATTTATGTTCACAAAGTCAGTTAGCGAGTACATAACAATATAACCCTTGCTCGACAAGACCGATGTATAGGGGTGCGGGCGGACAGACGAGAGGAATGCCTTGTGACTCAATTGTTTTTCGGTGTGGGTTGCAAGAATAAGCTACTTTCGTTACGCGGTGCGCACGTCGAGACTTCTTGCATTATTCTCGAGAGGCACTCGTTTCCAATCTGCCGAGCATCACGCAAATAAAGCATCTTGAGCGTACATACAGTCCCTCACATACGCACACATATTTTTGGGTGTATAGAGTATAATTATCTTTCAAATGGGGACACTTCATGTATTTAGTGCATAAGTGTGCAATAGCGTATGCGCGTATTTATGATTTGCATGCACTTAGTTGAAACACTCTTTTATATGAATGGGTCTCTTTGAATGGTGAAACATAACGTAAGTACGTAGATTCTTGAGACGCTATTCGTTGACAATAGAAAGAGTTAAAACGGTGATGGCGTGCGCGCTTTGATGGTGAACGCTTGATGCTTTTGTGATAAGCGTATGTACACTCAAATTATTTAAGTTAATTTTTTGTCTTTTAAAGTGATGCCTTGCCGAACAGACGCTGACTTTTGAGATGTGTGTTTTTTGTGAATTTGCGACAAATAGAGAATGTCGTGGAATGTGCGATAATTTTAGGAACTATTCACAATCAACATTTCTTATAAATTTTATGTAAAAAATGTTAAGCTGAAACTGCATAAAATTCAGTCTTCTAAAATTATATTTGTATTATGTATTCACATTCATCAATTTTGAGTTTTGCATTTTCAACATTGCTTAAAATTTTTATTCAATTTTACAGTGTGAGTAAATGTCAAATATCTTTGTGGACACTCTCCACAACATAATATAACCTCACTAATTAGTGATGTTTGACATAAGTATTTTCGATTTCATCGCTTGCAGCAGAGAGCAGACTGTAGACTGATATTGCGAGCTAGTGGTGCCGAGTATTGATACTTTTGAGTATCAACGAGTATTCGATATTTTGGAGACCAGTATTCGATACTTCAT
>JANSTU010034616.1:0-11643 GCA_027564075.1 Bolitophila hybrida
CGTCGCCCATCCGCAAACATAGTCCGAACGTTCCAAAATCCAACTCGTGTCCGGTGTTTGTAGCCAAGGGTCGTCGTTGTTGTTCCAGTCGCATCCGAGTTGTTGAGAATTTATTTTAGTAATTTTTATTTTATTTAATTGGTATTTATAAATTTTGACATTCATAAATTTGGAGTGATTTTTGTATAAAATATAGAAAAATTAGTATGAATCCTTCCGTGTTCGCTTACACTACTAATATACATTTTGTTTTCCTAATAAATGTATAAGTCTTTTGATTAATTTAAATAAATGTTTTATTGTTAATTGTTAAATGTTAACTTATTAAAATCAGTGTTTTTATTTAAATTGTGCAAACTTAAATAATAATTATGTTGAGATAATATATTTTGCCTCGCGTTTACAGTTTAGTTTATTTGTTGGCAACCATATTTAAGTTATAGTTATGTGGTAAATCTATATCAGCAAGAATGTGTGAGTTTTTGCACAATATAATAAAAAAATAATTTATTATCGTTATGAAATACGTTAAATTTTGTCATGCCTGCAACTAAAAGCTTACGTCTTTCAAATAATAATTTTAAATATACCTATATATTAAAAAGTATAACAGTATAAAATATAAATTATGTAAACATATAACAATTTTATTTTACGCGAATTGTGTATTCAGACTCGCACTTTGCGTCAGCAAATCACGTCTCATGATAAAATAATATGCACAGAGTGCACACATAGATAAAGCGAAACCGAAAAATAATGTGGGCTAGTTTAAACCGCGCCAAAGAAAGGCAATTTAATTATTTTGGATCTAGGCCAATGCAAGCAAAAAATATGCTCAAAAATAGTATTTTCGAGACAATATATTAAAGATTATATATACTATATACTATATGTTATGTTATATGGATAAATTACTTATTTTTTCGTTTGAACTGAATAACAAATAACGCATATTATAGTAAGTTCGTGTAACCACTTGTAGATGTTTGTATTCAGTGTTCGTTACATTTTAGTGTTTTTGAGATTTTCAGTATGATTTTGTGAATCACCCGGTATTAGGGATAAAAAATAACAAAAATAATATTTACTAATAAGAGAAAAACTCGTTCAGACATTTTGCGTTAACATTTGCGTTATCTCGGAACAAAATAAAAATAATTAAATAATTAAAGAAATATACTCTAAATAGCAAATGCTCAAACCGCTCTTATGGGTTTAATTCCGCTTGTGAAAATTCATCTTTTCGACGACATTCAGCATGCAAATGAAAATTTATTTGAATTTTACCAAACATTCGCGAAATTTTTATTTTTGATTTGCCTATTACACCTTTGAAACTGACTCAACGAAATGTAAACGCTTGTGATGCCACCCAAAAATTTAAAGCATCTTCCACCCATTGTAAATAAAAATAACTAAATGCATTCGATCAATATTTAATAATTCATATTCTAATTAAATTATCTTTCGAAGTCCTAAAACAGTACTAAAACGTACGCATTTAGAAAATTGTTTTTATACACAAGAATTTCGATGGAGAGTATACAGAGTTCGTAAAATTATTTTACAATATAGTATATAATTAGGGAGGGAAAGGAAAGGAATAGACTGTTATATATGTGTGTTGTTTTTTGTATGTATGTACAGTTACTTCCAATAGATTGTAAACACAAACGCATGTTTATTAAATCAATATACAAAGTTAAAGTTAATTATTGTTATATATATATATTTTCATATTTTAAATTAGTTTATAATACTTGGCTACAGATCAACCAAAAAAAGTCCAATTTTGGAAGTACCTGAAATTAATACAAACATCATAAAAATCCATGAGTAAATATTATGTTCCAAAAGAAAGTCTTCCAGGAAATGACAAATTAAATCGTCTGCACTCATCTGGAGTAATTTAGTTCCATGCAGATTCAATACTTGCCTTCAGTTCTCTCATATTAGATGGAGCTTTCTCCGCTATTCGTAGCTTAAGTAAGGCCCACACATTCTCTATGGGCCAGTTCAAAATGTCCACATTATTAGGCAATTCTTCACAATTTTAGACGTGTGGATCGGTGCGTTGTCCTGCTGAAGGATAAAATCGTCACCATTCAAACGTTACACTCAGGAATTATAACGTCTTCAAGCAGTTTACTCTAGACTTCACCAGTAACTTTTCCGTCAAGAATTACTATTTTGCCTACTCCATAAGACGATATGCATCCCCAGACCATTAAACCTTGTTGGAATGTTCCAATAGGCTGGTGTCTTTAAAACGTTGACTGTATAAAACCGCATATTTTTTTTTCTTGCTGATGTACGGTACCTTTCGAGCAATCCGTCCATATTTATTTGCTTCATATAGCCGTCGCCGAATCGTTTGTACTGATGGTACACTTATGCCCTTAATATATGATCGGCTTTGGAAATAGTCCTAGGAGACCTGTTTGGCCAGCATAAGAAAGACGTCCCTCTTCTTTAAATGCTTTAACTGCTTTAAATACGGAAGCAGGTCTTTTATCTACCATTTTTCTGTATGTTTGCCCTGCAATATCTAGATCAAGGAATTGTAGGAATATTTAAAAAGTCCAACAAATTAATTTTAAATATTAATTATAAACAATGTAATGTTCATAGCAAGTAAAGGCTAGCATACTATATAACAGTAAAGTACTACACTATATTTTGAATTTGAATGTTCTAGAATGTTGTAAGAAATTTAATTTATATTAAAAATAATTTTTTTGAAATTTTAAAGGTTATGAATTACTAAAAAAACATTTTCTTTTTATTATTTTTTTTAGGATTTGTTTAAATTTTTTACCAGAATAAATTTCAAAATTGATAAAGAAAATAATAATTTTAATATTTTAAAGTGGTATTAAATAAGAACAACAAATGTATAAAACATTACGAACAGCACATTTGGCAACTTGCCGTATTTTCAGATTTCCTTTCTTTGGAAGGTCTACCGCAGTGTTGCTATTCGTACGCCTTTTTTTTTTTTTTACTAGCATATTTTAGGCAACTTATTTTTAGAGATTTGCTCAGTATACTCAAATTGCTACGTAGATCAAATCGAGTTGAATCAGACTAAGCGCCAGATCCTTTATAAATTCAACTTTTTATATTGCAATGGAGGATCTGAGTGCACAATAAGATTATGCGATTGATTGCAAAGATTGATACCTGCCAAATTCATCAAATTAAAAAATATTATTATTGGCCATCGGCTACATTGTACGAGCATATAGTTGATCTGTAGTATCAACACCTCATTTGGTTTTATTATAGAAATCAATAATTTATGGTAAACATTTTTATAGCCATAGCCGAGTGGGTTAACGCGATGGCCTGGCTTATGGCAGGTTGCCCGTTTAATCCCGGTGTTTTTCGAATGTAGCACTTTAAATCAGTAGGTTCCTCTTTTCTGAAATAGGTTATTGATTTGGAATAACGGAACATTAATGTCATCAATTAACGTTTACATACGCACGCACGTTTACATACGCACGCAAAGTTGTTAAAGTCGTGTCAGGGTAAATTAGAACTCCTAACCATCGAGGATGTGTTGCTAGTGTTAGAGCACAGTAGCTCCAATAGTAGTAGCATAATTAGCATGACCTGACCACTCATGTGAACCGGTAATGGTCAATGAATCCGGTAAGCAGCATCGCAAACAGGCCCTATGTCCCAAAAGGGATGGATAATGGTGGCAATACTCTTTTTTTCGAATTGTTTCAACTAAAGTAGTTTCCAATAGATCGTTAGCTAATGGATAGCAGTTGAACTTTATATTTTGTTTGCTGCTTTGTAATGTAGATATAACAAAATGTAAATATAATAAAATATAAAAAATATAATGTAAAATATGATATGAAAATTACGATTTAATAGAAATGAACCAATTCAAAATATATTTTTTATCCTAGATTTGTAATTTCGATATAACTGAGCTTATACTCTTTCGAGGATAGGTGATAACCTCGTCAAACTTTCGAATTTCTTGTCTTAAATGTTTACAATATTTGCTTATTAAAAAAATGAACTTTCGAACATCTGACAATCACCTAATCTAACCGTCCTTTTCTATTTTGGGAGGAAGGTATTAAATAAAAGTCTTATATTTGTTTAAATATTTTTTTAATAAATAAAATAAATTAATATTTGAATGTTTAGGTGGCGAAATGTAGCTTGTTTAAACACAAACTTAACCGGCGATAGTAGCTACCTGTCCGGCTCCTAATCCTAATCCATTTCCTAGTCCTTGGTTATTCAGCAATAATGGAAGCAAACAACCGAAACGGGCTTGATCAATCTATACAAAATAAATGTGTGTCAGTTGAGCTCTTTATATCTATCATCTAGAATATACGTACTTGTCCTTCTTCTCCGGCTTCAGCTTGGATTGACTTGATCAGAGAATACTGTTCAGGTGTAGCAAGTTCACGGATAACATCAAGACCACGAGAGTAGGCGAGAGGAGTGCTTTCATCGGCAACTGGTGCCACAGCATTGATTTCTGGGACAACGGTATTTTCCAGTGGAATTGCCGAGGCGAAAGCGCACACGCATAGGGACAGGAATACCTATAACAAATTATGAACATTATTCTCATTATATTATACCAAAACAATAATCAACAATTATCAAAACTCCCTCCTACTTACGATAATGGTTTGCATGTTGGCTGATGTGATTGTTTATTAAAACTGATGATCTTTCGATGCTTACATCAGCCTTTTATAGTCCATAGATTTGTTATTATTATGCGTAAACCATATTTCACGTGGAGAGCAGAATTACCATACACGCACTAAATTTGGTACCTGTTATCTGAGTATACACACGCACAATGTACGTAGGTATAATAATTTGCATATTTATGTCAGTAAAAAACATGTTTTTGGTCCCAATAATGAATAATTTTTTATCGCTATAAATTCGACTTAAACGGTAAATTTAATTATTCGCAATTTTTACAAATCAAGAAAGAAATTGTAAATGATTTGTATTTTATAGAATAAATCTATTCTTGATAGCTATAATAGACTATTATTTAAATGGAGTTTTATTTCTCATACGATGCGGAATATGTGTTATATGTGAATTTGTGATTTTGGTTTTTTATTTGTTTTGATATAAACATTTTACTCTCATACTTTATAGATTTAGCGAGATTCAGTCAGTAAATTGGCTTAGATTTAAATTCACCTCAGCAAAATGTTTGTTACTGTGTTCCTCATGAAAACACATCTTGGTGGTTAGATCAGTTTTCTCTAAAACATAATTTTTTGTATTACTTTCACTGTATGACATATTGACATATAGACTTATACAGTCAGTCAAATATGTATTCCAACAGCATATATTTACACTTAAAATATAATTTTATTCATCGTTTTAAAAAAAAGTAGTTGTAATTTTAAAAAAAGAATTTTTTAATTGTTTTAGATCATATATTTTCAAATGTGAATCAACACGAAAGAGAAGAAGTTGTTACTTCGGCAGTTATTTCATCCCTTTCCTTCTTCAACACTGTTTTCAATTGATTCTTATTGGAAATCGGATGCAACCTGATCCTCCGCTCCAATTCGTCCCAGAAATGTTCAATAGGGTTAAGGTCTTGAGATTGTGGAGGCGTTTTAATGTAGTGTAGGGTATTGTACATCAGATATAGCCTTGTATTAAAAACACAATGTTTCGGGTCATTATCATGTTAAAAGAAAATGTTATCAATAATGCCCAATTTCTCAGCACTGGCTTTTAGGTTTTCTTTTAAAATATGTATGTATACATTTTGCTCCATTTGTTCAGCAATAAAATGTAGATTAACTACACCTGAAGTTGACATACATCCCCACACCATTACACTACCACCACCGTGTTTGACTGTAGCAGACAAATTTTTCTAATTAAACTCTTCGTTACGCATACGCCAAACTTTTGATTTCCCGTCCGAACCGAATATTTTATATTTGCTTTCATCAGTGAAAAAAACACGATTCCTGAATTCAATTGGCTTGCCTAAATACTTTTAAGCGTAGTCCAATCTTTTAACTTTATTTATTTTGTTTTTCCAAAACTTCTTATTTCTGATAGTTTCATGGTAGACTTTTACTCCTGTACTTGATTCTAGCAAAGCAGTAATTTTTGAAGCACTTCTCTTTGGATTTATATTGATTTCCCGTAGAATTTTTCTTTTATCATGTGCCGAAAGTTTTTTTGACTTTATTCTTCAATGTTTTTGTTTCTCCATAGCGATTAATTATTGATTGGATTGTAGATCTTGCTCTGAATGTAATTGCTGAAATTTCTAAGAGATCTGGTTATGCAGATTTATAACAGATTTATTAGACTATGTAGACATCAAAAACTAATGGAAATCTGATTATAAATTATAAAACATCTGAGTTTATAAACAAACAGAACATTCGCATAAAATGTTGTGAATAATGCGAGTTAATTAAAAAATTCTGACAAAAAAACATAATCAATCTTAGATAAAAATAACAAATTCCTTACTCTTTTCATCGACAAAACTTAACGAATTATCATGGCACCATCATCCATTAGAAGGATTTTAATTTTGCCAAGTGGTGTCAATTCGGTCGTAATTGCGACACAATTACATCTATTAAAACTCGAAAATGTCATGAAACCTCTGTAAATCTAGAGAAAAAAAAACATCATTCCATCGTACAATATTCAAAAATAAAAGTGTATTTGTTATCACGCATTATTATAAAAAATACGAGTAAAATATAAAAATATCATATTAAGGATGTATAAGAGATTTTTGGATTCTGTATGAGTTTTTTTTTTATTTTTTCTCTATGCTGTAGAATTTATGTAAAAAAAGACCTGTCCGAATAAACGATAAGATCACATTTTCATTCGAGCCAAATTTCTTTTCGGCGAAAATTTTTTCAGGTCTGCGAACAGGTAGTAGTCGCTGGGGGCCAAATCTGGAAAAAAACGGTGGGTGCGGAAGCAATTTGAAGTTCAAATCGTGCAATTTGGTCATCGTTGCGATCGACTTGTGACACGGTGCATTGTCTTGGTGAAAGAGATTTTTTTTAATTTCTTCCTTCAAACGCACTAATAATGTCATGTAGTATTCTCTGTTGATTTTTCTTCCTTTCTCAAGATAGTCGATGAACAAAATTCCGTGTGCATCCCAAAATACAGACGCCATAACCTTACCAGCCGACTTTTGCGTTTTTGGCCGCTTTGGACGTGGATCCGGCTGCAGTCCACTCAGCTGACTGCCGTTTTGACTCTGGAGTGTGTCAAATCTCACGTGACCAACGTTCCCTGAAGAATGTCCGCACATCGCTAGGGTCTCAGCAGTTCAGTCGAATGTATGCATTTGGGGTCAGTTCTCGCCTTTATTCGATTATGCAAGCGTTGCGGTTTGCATATGGCGTGTTTTATGTACTTCGCAGAGCAGCGTATACAACGATCGTTAATGTAAACGCAAAACAAAGCTCTTCGACGTGAGCGCACCCGCAAATAAATCAAAGTAACGGAGTAACCGCGAGTACAAGCCGGCGCGGCTTTTGCGGTCAGGACGCGGTGCAACAATCGATTACGCTAAGCGTTTCGCCGCGTGTTTTTGCAAGTACCTTGTTAAACCAATTTATAAAACAATAATAATATTTTCGTTCCTTTAATTTGAGAGCATTAAAGTGGTTGCAAAACATTTCTGTACTTAAGCCGGACTGGTAATAAGACGTAATAGACGCAGCGTGCACATGCCAAATGAACCATGCATATACAAACTGTACGTAATAGACATATAATTTATATTATAATATGTTAGACGATTGTGCAATTGTGCGGCACCAGAGGAATGCAGTCAATCAATTATATTGGTATTTGATTTAGTGTGCACTTGGCAAAGTAAATCGGTTGGATCGGTAGACCGTGGAAACTGAATATTTGTTTTATTAGTAATGGTTTGTTCGGTTAAGCTAATAGAAAATATATTTACAAAAACCCTGTTCCAATAGAAATTTGTTTTATTTATTCATTTTTTTAAATTCTTTTTTAATATTTTTTAAAACAGTCCGGTTACAAAATAAAAAATTATAATTTATATATATTGATTTAAAAGATTTATGTATATAATGTAACACATCACTCAATAAGTCCGTAAAATAACTAAGAAAAACACATTTTTTTTGGCAAAAATCGATCTTATTCATCAACATACATTCCTTCAAGAGTGATACGATCAGTCCAACGCCGCTCTACCATTTCGACACCATTTTGTAAAACGATTTGTCTTTGGCCTCAAAAAAAGCTTTCTTTCCGGCGAGCATTTTTTCAGGTCTGCAAACAGGTAGTAGTTCTGGGGGCCAAATCTGGAGAATACGGTGGGTGCGGAAGCAATTCGAAGCTCAATTCGTGCAATTTTTCTTCATGTGTGGCCGTTTTTTTGAATTTATTCCTTCAAACGCACTAACCATAGCCATAGCCGAGTGGGTTAACGCGTTGGCCTGGCTTATGGGAGGTCGCCGGTTCAAACCCGGCCGGCAGACCGAAGTGTTTTTCGATTGTAGCACTGTACAATATCATACACGACTCTTTGGGTATGAAGAAGCTCTGCGCGCGATGGGTGCCGCGTTTGCTCACAGTGAACCAAATAAACCTTTGTATTACGACTTCCGAGCAGAATTTGGCGATGTATAGGCGTAATCCGAGTGAGTTTTTGCGCCGATTCATAACCCTGGATGAAACCAGGTTCCATTACTACACACCCAAGACGCAACAGGCAAAACAGTGGGTTTTACCAGGCGTAAGCGCTCCGATGCGTCCAATAACGCAACAATAGACCGGAAAGGTTATGGCCTCCGTATTTTGGGGTGCACGTGGTAAATATTAATTTTCTTGAAAAAGGTAAAACCATAACCGGCGCGTACTATTCATCATTATTGGATCGTTTGTAAGTTGAAATCGCTGAAAAACTGCCAAATTAGTTGCTCAAGCGGAATTGCATCAAATCGGCGTTGAACTGGTCCCTCAGCTACCGTATTTGCCAGACTTGCCCCCACCCCCTTAAGAGATGGCTCACAAAAAAGCGGTTTTATTCAAATGATGACGTTATTGCTGAAACTGAGGCCTATTTTGAAGAACTTTCAATCGACTACATACGAACGGTATAAACAATTGAAAAACCACTGGAATCGTTGTATCGACTTAAGAGGGGAGTATATTGAAAAATAAAACGATATTTGCTCAAAAAAATGATCCCTTGTTTTCTGGATCTGATTTATCCTTTTTTCATAATTATAGGGATATATAATAATTTAAAAAGAATATATAATATTTCAAGAATACTGTGTCCAAATTTCAATTAAATCGGAGAAAAATTGACGAAGTAGAATAAGTAGAATAATAACGAGAATCAACTAATCTACTACTACTATTACTACTATTTTCGAAATCGCAGCTCATGTTGCTGCATGTACTCTCAAAGAAGGTAATTTTGCATGATTATCATTTATGCATGAGATGGGAACCAGAACAGGACCCAGTTCTCATGAATAGGCGCATCAAGCCGACCACTTGCACATTACAAGAGCAGAAGAGCAACAAAAAAGAGAGACAATTGCGTAGATAAGGTCAAAAGGATGCCCTCGACCATCTAGATAAAAGCGATTTGCTCTATGGACCTGTGGTAGATGATTCAGTGTGAGTATAAAAGAATTATAATATTTTATTCCGCATTATATAATGTGCAAATCTTTAAAGCGTTCTCCTGACCGATCTTTCTGAAATTTTGCACAGTGCTTCTTCATACAATTCATCAGGTACGACTGTTGAGCTTGTTTTGTTTTTTTTTTAAATTATCAATTTTACAATAACAAATAGTCTGATTTTTCAGCATTTTTGACTTCAAAGTGACGCCTTTACCTCCAAAAACCTCTCCTCTAACGTACGTATTTAGAATTTTTGGTTTGGTTGATTTTGGTTTTTTGGTTTTGAGACGCCGCCAGAGATTTCCTGCCAATCACTTGATTATTAAGTTTTGTCCATACAATTTTAACAGAATATACCACTAATATGTAGAAAAATATTTGCTAAACTATCGCTATTTACGCTCGTAAATCGCCAGCCCTTCATAGTATTTTGTTAACATGAATCAGAATGGAAGTTCGATTGAAGCGGAAGAAACTTAAGAAATTGTTAGGATGAAGATGAAAGTATGTATACGTCTAAATTAATGCAATTCGGATAAAATTATGTTGTTTTGTTAAATTGCTTTGATTTTTAATAAACTAGCATGAAAATCATTATTATTTACAAACTTATAACATAAATATATTATATTTAGTCAGTTTTAAAATCTTTATCTACATAATTAATTATAATATTTGTATAAGCCCGTTTTTTTTATAATGATATAGGCTTACTCGCACTTTATTAAAAATCCGGTTTTACAACTAAAACATTTTTTAAAAATAATAAAAATTTAAATAAACGAATATAAAACCTAAAACTGGTACCAATTAATAGGAAATAAAAAAACAGGGAGAACATATTTTCTTGTATTTTAAAATTTTTGAATATTCTAATAAAATTTTAATTTTATAATTACGACACAATTACAATTAAAACTAGAAAATATCATGAAACCTTTGTATTAAACTATAAAGCATGAGAAAATGCTTTTCAGAGGAGGCCCTAACCAAAAATTCGACGTTTGCATTTATGTTCTTTTAATTGACATGTGGGAAATCTGCGTAAATAAAGTTTAACTGTTCTTAGCGGCCGAATGATTACGAATGACTAAAATCAGCTCTGAATATGGTATGTTGTATCACCCATTTTTTTTATTTAGATCACGAAATCATCATCTGAGGTATACGCCAGGTGAATGTGAACTGAATGTTTCATTCGAATTCTAAGCTTTTCATTATTCAAAGTTGGATCGAGCATATTCTATACCAAAGATAGGATATACTTATTTGATGAATCAAATCACCGTTGGATCAATAACTACCTATTCCAGAGAGGGTTTTCAGAAAGCCCAAATTTCGATTTGTGCGGACGCGGAGAGCTCAAATAATCCATATACTTCTTGGCTAAATAGCGAAAATTGTATATTTTAGGACATCTTCCACAATTCTTGTAGTGTATTACGAAATTTATCAAAGCTGTTGACTGATTCAAATATTCTGCGGTATTCACGCTCAAAATTTTGTAATTTAAGAAATTTTACAAGTTTAAGTAGACGATAATCGCATATAAAACCCATGTTCTATAAATCCAAAAATGTCTAAAATGCCCAAAAATATAATTTTAAGCAATTTTAGGATTTTGTTCAAAAGTTTTTCATGCGAAAATTGTTTTTTTTTTTATTTCTAAAATGCCTAAAATTTTAAAATATCGAGTGTGAATACAGCAGATTGTCTTTAAAGATAAAAGAAATATAATATACTCGGAATTCTAATATATTCTAACGAAATAAAAAAAAAGAAAAAACACATGCACTAAAAAAGCCCTCAGCCTTCACACATACCAATACATAAAAACAAGTAGTTATCGTTCCTTCCTATATATCAAACAATAAATTACGCTTAAAATGGTTTGTTGTGCAATTCGTGTTCGCCAACGATATTATATGTATTCATTGAG
>JANSTU010034627.1:0-25604 GCA_027564075.1 Bolitophila hybrida
AGGGATTTTAAGACTTCAATGCGAGTAAAGGACATAGAGCTCAGATCAACACCTTCAGAAACTCCAAAAGATTGATCGGAGGTATGGGCCATCTGAGACTCAGTTTCGTCATCAGAAATGTTAACACTTTCAAAAAAAATACCAAACATTTCGCATATGTCCTCGATATTACAAAATTTCGCACCATCAAACTCCATCATTGAAGGAAAACCTTTAGTATTTTTCTTAGTGTCCACATAAGACCAGTTTGGAGGTAGGCCGCTATCTTGACACTTCCGGATTTTATCGAATGTTAGCTATGTATTTTTGGAATTGTGCGTTTTGATAAAATACACGATGGTCGCTATACGTATATGGGGTACTCAGTACATCATTATATGCTTCCAAAAATGTTCTTTTTTTATTTTCAAAAGCGTGGTAAACATGCAAAGTAGCCCTGATTAAAATTTATCATTTTTATGATAATTTTACTAGAATTAGATTACAATGAAGTAACTTTATTTTACTTTTAGGTACAATACAGTACCACTTTACGGTCGCACAATGAGCTCATAAACTTCAAATGAAGCATCATCCTGATAATAATAATTTTAGGAGACATTTCTAGAAGTCATAAAAATTGAAAATCAAAAATGACTGAAATTATAAATACTACTAATTTAGCGTGTTACTATACAAATACATATTATGAAATTTGTTTCGTTATTTTTATAACACAATAAATATATAATATTTATGGATATTTTTTTCTGAATTTTTGTATGCAGTTTTTCGTCGTTAAGGATATTTGATCTACATCAAGCTTTATACAAAGAACTAGGCACCCCGTGATAATAATAATTATTCCTATGGATCATGGCGAGTCCATTCACATACTCAATCACAAATACATGAAAATATCATTATAAAAAACTAAATGTCTGTGTCTGGGTTTGAACTAACGTCATGAGCAAGTCATATATAGATAGACTAACAACGTTCAAATTACCAAATGACAATAAATAAAGGTATTAAAAAGACTTAGTTAAAGAAAGTATATCAAATAATTAAATTGCCATATAATCGCATTGTCACGAGTATCATTCATTATAATATAGTTTCGCTCAGACTAAAAAATGACCTTAAAAATCATGTTTTAGAGTATCTTACTAATTACTCAACAATGATTCGTTGATAAAAAAATATTATGTTACTTCTTGATTTCGCAATAATATCAAAAAAAGGTTACGGTTTTTTTAATGTTCTTCTACAGACAGAATATATTTTCAGTCTCCAACGGATTTAACAGATGTCTAAAAAACATAATTTAGAAGATACAATCAAATATAGCTGGTTTCTGGCTACAAGTATAACATATATACTGTACAAATTACTCTCTTTAAAAAGCAGATAAAAGTCTAGTGGATAGTGGCCTAATCAATTCCAATTTTTAGTAACCTATTCTTCCTCTTTAAGGGAAAAAGCGGGTTATGTAGACCAAAGAAAGACACGTTTTCTCGATTTTATTTTGAAGATACTGATGATTTTAACAAATTGCATATAAAAATACACCCTTCGAACAGTATCTCAGAAATGTTTTGTCAAAACATATTTAAAACTCTGTCGCTTCAAAAAAAAATACGTTCAAAAAACCAATGTTTTTCTTTTAGTATGTGAATTTTTTATAAATTGAAAATTGAATTTTTTAAAACGTTTTTTGCAAAAGATGCTTATAAAATGTGTTGTAATCTTCGAAATGAAAAATTCTTCGTTCAAGCAGTAGACAGTCATATCTAAAAGAAGTGTGCACATTTTTGGAGTAATTTTACAAAAAAGCTTGTTCAAACTTTCATTATTATTTTGCGTATAGCCGCCGAGACGTTGTTCCAAAAGAGCAACTAAGAGTTACTAAGTTATTCAAATATCTGCTTAATAGCTGAGGAAAAGTTATTGGACTTGATAACAAAAGTTAAGTTATCATATAATAATCAGCTGCCTTGGAGTATACTTGCGTCGCCCACGGCTGTTCGAGCTTAGTACCAAAATTCCATATCTACTACAGTTTTGCTCCGATCGACTTGAAATTGGTAAGACAATTTATTTTTTTTTGTATTTTTTAAGCTGAAAAAACCGCATAATTATGTCGGAAGCTTCCATGATTTGTGATGTTATCTATTAACATAAATCCGTCTAAATAGAGACAACCTTCTCTATTATTTCGACGTATTTCATATTCATATTATTTAATAATACCAAAACTATTCAATTACGATTGATAAGAATATTTATTTGTTTCATTTAAATTCTCTCACTGACAAATAAATTTGGTCTTATATTTATTATAAAACGAGTTTTGAATAATAATATAACAGGAGAAAATATTAATCAGTCGTAAATAGATCCTTCGTACACGTGCAGATTACCAGCCGTACTGAGCGCCGAGTCCCTGGAATGAGACGTGGTTGACCACATTTGCGTTAGAGTATCCCAAAGCTGGGGCAGCGTAGGCAGCGTGCGAAGCATAAGCAGCTGGGGCAGCATAGGTCTGAGCGTATGCAGCTGGGGCAGCATAAGTTTGAGCGTAGGCAGCTGGGGCGGCGTAAGTCTGAGCGTATGCAGCTGGGGCGGCATAAGTCTGAGCGTAGGCAGCTGGTGCAGCGTATGCAAGTGTATTACCGACCACAGATCGAACGGAGCTCTGGTGCGATGTGCTGATGGCTGGGGCAGCATATGAACGAACAGCTAAAGCTGGAGCGGCATAACCGATTGAGGGAGAAGCGTATCCAATTGCTGGCGATGAAATCGAGGAATAAGACAGA
Source organism: Bolitophila hybrida (assembly GCA_027564075.1). Lineage (NCBI taxonomy): Eukaryota > Metazoa > Arthropoda > Insecta > Diptera > Mycetophilidae > Bolitophila > Bolitophila hybrida. The sequence continues at coordinate 2,799 of JANSTU010034627.1, forward strand.
GGTGCAGTTGCGATGCCACTGTGTCCAGTGTAGGCCAAGTGTCCGGGAGCATTCAGAAGACCAGCATTGGCCAAAGCAAGAGTTGCAAAAAGAACGATGATTTGGAAAGCCATTTTTGAATTAAATTGATTGTTACTGCTGAAAGAAGCTATTGAAACTGATGCTCTAACCATCAAAACAAGGCACTTATATACATATGTGTATAATTCAGATTTTACCTGTACACTGTTATTTCAGTTAGCCCCCTAGTTGTTATTTACAAGTATACTATTTAATCGCATTATAAAGAGCAACAACATTCAAATCACCGTCTGACAATGGATCCCTCATTCAAACTGAGTACAGGTATTCAAGAACGAAAAACTTGTATTTAGCTGAATAACATATCACTTGGCGATCGTGTTATGCAAGTTTCATTAAACAATGTACCTACATTTTTTTAAGCGCATTGTCACGAACCTATTATAATTAATATAAGTATGTATTAATATATAAGTATATTTTTTAAATGTAGAATAAAATATTGCATGAAATAAAAAATATCCAGGCGAAGACTTACATAGTTATAGGAAGTGAATATTTATGAATGATAAAGCTGTATTAATTTGACCTTGTCTACATATTTAGGATTCAGGTACCACTAAGTCTGTATGTATACATGCGTTTTCGCATGTTTATTTTAAACGAATTAGAATTTCTCAGATTTGGCGTCTTAGACCATCTTTCTAGTATAGTCAAAATCTTTTTTAACGTAGGTACTATTTATCTGTGTTAGGAGCCGATAATGTTTACTCGGATGCTAGCCAGCAGGCGTATTCAAGTAATGTGAAAAGGCTCAGTGAGTTATAATTTAGTAAAATATTATTATATATTAAACGTTTCAAATTAAGGTTATATGGCTACTCGACATAAGATGGGGTGTGTCTGATAATTACTTATTATCTTTAATTAATTTAATGTAATTAAATTCTAATCAGTATTTCCTAATTTCCAACTATGCCTTGATATTTATTTATTTAAAACTACTACTCTATCAGCTATGTATTCGGACAAGATCAATTTTAATCGTGTCTTTAAATTAAAATGCATTTATTAATGAAATATTCAATATTATAATAAAAGCATTAATTATCTTATATTGCAAAATTGTTTTGTTAAAAATATTTTAGGATCATGTAGTATTTTGCGTTTTCTCAAAACCATGTTGACAACAATGTAATCGGACAAGTAAATAATGCTTACCAGAATCTTTGATTTAAGGTCTGGCAATATTAGGTAGGACAGGATAAGTTTATTGTAGATGTATACAAAAATTGTCCTTCACTATCCTTTCAAAATGGATTGTGGGCAGACTACACATTTTTAGCTAGCAGAGCAAATTAAACAGCATTTCGAAAACGGAACTTCAGGGCATACGAAGTACACTTTTAAAGTTTATTCAAAACGGAACTCTTGATCTCTAGCCAAAATCTGGTAGTATTCCTTTGGTAAAACCACGAGATACGGGAGTATTGCGAGAGTTAATTGGTTTAAACCGACTGTCAACTTCTGTACATTATCAAAAATCTGTAACGAGGTATCCAATCTGGACGTATGCTGTGGAAGACTTGTCGTGGCAATATGTACATCATTTATGGAACAATGCTCAAAAATACAAAGAAATTCTCGAAGAAAACCTTTTAGCTTTAGTTGAAAAGTTGTACATGGCTGAGTACGTATTGCATCAAGACAGTGCCCCAGCTCATACTGCTAAAACCTTCAAGACATGGCTAGATTATTATTGTTATGGAAAGTCTTTTTAGCAGCCCAGACCTCAATCCAACCGAATCTCTCTGGGGTATAATAAAGAAAATGCTTCGAAATTACCATCAGGTCCATGAGTCAAAGGATTGAAGAGGAAGATCACATTTGGGATAACTTTAATGCAGATATTGGTAGGAATTTAGTTATATGTATGCCTGCAGAATTTAAGAAACTTTTAAGCAATAAGACGATGGAACAAAATATTAAATAGATTATCCGGCTACATTGTTGTCAACAAGGTCTTGGGAAAATAGTACATGATCCCAAAATATTTATAATGAAAAAAGTTTGCAATATTTTTAGATAATGATTTCTTTTATCATATACCATATTTCATTCATAAATGTTTTTGGTTTGGGAATAGCATACATTTGAATTTAATCACATGATCAAAAAAAAAAAGAAGTCGCTGGTGGCCATATCTGGAAAATACGGTGGCGCGGCACCCATCTCGGCGATAGCTTCATCATGCATAATTTAGCGAGCAGTATATTGCGTATAGGTTCCACTGACAAGCCTAAAATCTTAACTATCTCCCGCACATTCAATCGACGATCCGTTTTCTTCCGTGGTGACAGTTTTTCCACGTCAAAAACAGTTGTTCGGCCATGACGAAACTCTAGAATCAATGATAAACGGTTGTACGAGATGGCAAAAACATCCAAACTCAAATGACTATCAAATTCAAACTAAGCGTCGGATTTCCATCAAATTTTGACAGGAGTCCTAAAAATAATTTTACTAAAAAATGGTATCATAAAGAATGGTGGTATGAATTTTTGTCTGTGACTAGAATTCACAAACGAGGACTGAATTCTTCTCAAGGGAATTTTCGTTACCAAATTATTTGGTGAGAAGAATTCACTGTCGAAGAGTGCATTTATGTCATCAAATCACAATAACCAATAAAAAGGGTTTAAAACTAAACACAATTCGAGTATTTAATGTTATTGATATTGTAAAGGCATTTAATGACAAAAATTCACACCTCTGCATCAGTGCATTCTTGTTACGAAATAAATTGGTGACAAGAATTGGATTTTTTGGTGACGAAAATTCATATTTTTGACCTTGAAATATTTTCCATTCAAATCGGTGGTGACAACAATTCACTCATCTAAAAATTCACTTGAAAACGCAACGTAAAGAACTTGACGTAACTTAATCAAACAAACTTTAGTTGATAGTTTATGGTTAAAATATTCCACACAAACTGGTGTACGAGTTTGCTTTATCACATCCGGCAAATAATTCCATTTTTTTGACGAAATGTGTGTAGTCTGAAAGATTTGCACCGAGAATCTGTGTTTGGAAGTTCCTAAGTCGTCTTTTAAAACAAATAAAATGCATGAATTGAATGCTCGCTTCAGAAGTCTCTCAGATCAGCAACACCTATTAGACATAGAATTGTTCGGTTTGTACGTGGTTGCCTGTCGTAAGAACATTTCCACAGAAAAAGATAGGCATATTGAGAGCCTTTACCAAACAGATTCTAGTATTATTCACCATAAGCACCAAAGTACTGAAATTTAGCAGAAATCAGTTTACAATGATCAATCCATTTTAAACTTGAGTTCATAACAATACCTACATTTAGAACGGAAAATAAAATTGATTTATGATTCAGTTAAAAGAAAAGGACTAATATCATAGTTGTTTATTAGCATAGCCTGGGTTTTATTGACGTTAAGGTTTAGTCCATTGTCTAACGACCACTGAAAAATAACATTTAAATCTGATTTATTTTATTAATGTGAAGCCAACAATTTATTCTTTCATAATTCTTTTAGCATTAAATTTATCAAGTAAGGTAAATTTGTCATTTTTTGTATGAAGTAATATTTAATCTTTTGAGATTATTGATATGATATGATTTGTAATGCCATCTAGTTTAATTATTATGAGTTATGATTTAAATAATAACTCATTTCAATATAAATAACAATAAAATTATAGCTGATGGTGCAAACAAACTGTATGTAGTATCTATTTCTACGGCGACGCATCAACTGAAAGTGTTTATTTTTAGGATATGCTCACATAGTCGCTAATGACAAAATCGTCATCGATTCGTCAAAAGGATAAAAATATGCACAGGATGAGAGATGTCTGGTGCCACACACAAATATATATAACCTTCACTCTTTTTTGGTTTGAGGAAGATTCTTTCAATTTCAATTTTTTCAAGGTTTGTATATTATTTTATTTGAATAAAGTCCAAGAATGTATTCAAAGATTTGAAGACAAATTTTAAATGAAATAAAATTCAATTTCGAGTCCTCAATAATAGAAAAGGAGTAAAACTAATAATAATAAAACAAATTAACGATCTATAAATAACTGTTTATTTCATTTCTGTGATGATCGGAACATTTATATACAATATAGAAAATATTATCACATAAGAAAATGGCGAACAGATTACCATCCATACTGGGCACCGAGTCCCTGGAAAGAGACGTGGTTTACAACATTGGCATTGGAGTAGGCCAGAGCTGGAGCAGCGTAGGCAGCGTGCGAAGCGTACGCGGCAGGTGCAGCATAGGTCTGGGCGTAAGCAGCTGGAGCAGCGTAGGTTTGAGCGTAAGCAGCTGGGGCAGCGTAGGTCTGAGCGTAGGCAGCTGGTGCAGCATAAGCAAGAGAATTACCGACCACAGAATGAACGGATCTCTGGTGGGATGTGCTGATAGCTGGAGCAGCATACGATCGGACAGCCAAAGCAGGTGCAGCATACCCAATAGATGGGGCAGCGTATCCAATAGCTGGAGATGAAATTGAGGAGTAGGCCAGAGGAGAAGTAGCAATGTTGCTGTGTCCAGTGTAAGCAAGATGTCCTGGAGCATTCAAGAGACCAGCATTAGCCAAAGCCAATGTAGCGCAAAGGACGATGATTTGGAAAGACATATTGAAGAATAGATTGAATGTTTGTTACTGCTGAATGAAGCGATCGAAACTGATACCCTAACCACCGAAATGCTTGGCTTATATACTCAGATTTTGTTCATCGTTGATCCAGTTAGCCCCATATTGCGTCATAAAGGCAGACAACATTCAAATTCACCGACTTACAATGGATACATGTATTCAAATGAACTCGTAATATATCTGCATCTCGCTTTACACTGTACTCGTAAAGTCTGCAGTTTTCCTAATCACTTATTGACACAATGAGACATTCATTAATATTATAATTATAAGCTTTAAATATGTCACCATTATTATTAATCGAAGTAAGAACTTATCTAAAGCCTTGCACCCAAAAAAATGTGATCCATTTGCAATTACGTCTTCACGCTGACCTTTAGAACACGTTTAATACGATATGGATCAATTTCGAGTGATCGCAAACCGGATTTTTTGCAAAACAAAAATAAAGGTGCGCATGCGTGCTCACCTGCGCAATATTATAAAAATTGTGATGGAGCAAAAAAAAACAATAAGATGGTATACATCAGATGATAAATTAAAGCAGTAAAACATCGCAATCGAAAGCGTCTGATGATTTCCATTGAAAAAAAGTAAACTCGATCATCATCAAAGCACCAGCGAACGGCAGAAGCTCAGCACTCGATTTTATTTCATTAAGCATACAATGAACCCAATTCTCGAATCAATGCACAAATATTCATGCATAATGTATAAAATACAAACACACACACATGAAACATGCAATTAAACTATAGTATAATCGCTAATTGCATTAAAAATTCCAACATTGTTCAGAAGCGCGGGATCTTTATAATTACAGGTGTGTGCACTCACTTAAAAGTTATAGGCAAGCGAGCGGGCGGTTGTGTGTGTTTTAATTTTACACCTTTTTCTGAACCATTTACCATTCATCGAGGTCTGCGAATCTGTATGTCGGCATCTAATTAAATATATTACGATGAGTAGGTACGCGACTTTCGCTGATTTTGCGTTTGCGTTTTTTATGTTGTGGGCGAATAAGCGCGGGAGAATATTTTATAATTTAATTATATATTTGTACTGTGGTGAGGTGCGAACACGCCATAGAATGGTAGTCATCTAAGGGATAATTCTTGTTTTTAGTTAATTGATACGGATACGGAAATACGGATAAAATTCGCATTATGTAGATTAGCTTATTACAAACGAGGAGGACGAGGAGGACGAGGTGGACCTATTTCACAAGATTACCAGATCTCATTCTGCTAGATCTGTATGCGTGGGGCGTTATCAAAAATTATATTTACAGTATGAAAATACAGGCTCACGAAGAGTGATTGTTTCGTTTTGTTTGCAATTGCAATTTCTTAAAAAAAAACGGGGCTATTTTTTATGTACGAGTATATACAAATGTACAGTTACTCCCAATAGAATGTAAACACTGAGTGATTTTAGTAATTTTGGATAAATAACACTCAGCATGCAACACAAAAAAAAACTAATTTACTGTTATATATATTAGTAGGCTAGACTTTATATCTCCGATAGAGAATGTGTGGGCATTACTTAAGTAATTACTCCAGAAGAGTGCAGACGATTTACTATGTCATTTCCTGGAAGACATTCAACGATGTGCATACGAAATTGTGCTCATTTCGGCTATTAAAAGGTATGTTTACATTCTTTTGGAACATAATATTTACTCATGGATTTTAATGATGTCTGTATTAATTTCAGGATCTACCAAAATTGGACTTTTTTTGGTTGATCAGTAGGCTACAGTATTATAAACTAATTTAAAATATGAAAAAAAAATACTATATAACAATAATTAAAAGGTCACTTTGTATATTGATTTAATAAACATGCGTTTGTGATTACATTCTATTGGAAGTAACTGTATATATAATTGTATTGTATAAAACTTTTTTGTTTGAAGGAAAAAAAGTATTCGAATGCACTATTTAAATAAAAAAAAATAAGTCTTTGAAGTCACTTCAAAATATTTGAAGACACATCATAAGTACTAGAAGTCACATCAAAAATACTCGAAGTCACAACAGAAGTCTTTTTTGAAGTCATTTGCATTCAGAAGTCTTTTTGACGTTAGTTTGACATTTGCGCATTAACAAAATGCAAATCGTAAATTTCAAATGTCAAAAATATTATAATTTCAGGAAATATGTAAATAAGTTAAATTATTGAATTGTATCTCACTTCAACTAGTAATTGGGCCATCATTCAACTATAGCTATTGCTCTGAAATATGATGAGCTTTATATTTTTGGACCATTTAAATTTAAAACTTGTAGTGGAACCCGTAAACCCTTTGAAACTGCTAAAGATGATGGAAGGCCCAGCACTGCTGTCGTCACAAGTGGAAGAGTCTGGCGAGCATGTTATACTGGGAACCGGTGAACTGTACTTGCACTGTGTGATAATGTACTCTCTAAAAACCGAGCTTAAATCAAAGGATCTACTAACTTTTAAGATAACGCCGTTTGTCTTTTTATACCTATAATAAATTGTGTCTAGACCGATTAGATTATTCATGTTTTAAAATAATAAATTTTACCAAAATATTTCATATTTACTGAAAAATCAAAGTTTTTTTTAATAAAAAAAATATTCGTTTTTTAATTTCTTTTTGTTTGAAGGGGAGGGGTGACCAACAAAATTTTCTTGCTGTTTTTTACTCGGGGCACCATCTATCTATATGGTAATGATATGGTATGGTAAATATTCCTAAAATCAAAGGGTTGGAGCTAGGCGCTATACTACATTTGAGCCCTTTCGTGTTTAAATTATACAGTTTTAAATTGCAAATTCAAAATAATCCAATGAATAAATTCTAATTTAATGTGTGGTTATTTTGTTTTTACTTTTTGAATAGTTGCAACCTGTGGTAGTTTCGGTACAAATTATATTAAAAAAGATCATTGTTAGTACTGTGGCAAAGGTTATTAGCCCTTAGTTTATTTAGCTAATTAAACTTTAATAGTGTTAGTGTGTTTGCAAACAATAACCAAACAACTACATAACCACATTATTCTATATTTTAAAATTAATGACTTCAGTTTCACTGTGTTCCGAATTTTTTTGTTTGTTTATATTATTATAATATTTTTAAAATTTTCAATTTCTAGCAGCTAATGAACCACTACGCGGTTATTTTCGTTGCAAGTTGCCACAATACACCGAGGAAAAAACTTATCTTCACCTTGCTAAGATATTTATTTCTTAAATGAACAAAAAGTGTTTGATTGTTGATTTTGTAAAAAACTTATGCTGTGTATAGACATTTTTGGGCAGGTTTGGAAATCGAGTGATTTGTTCTTACGCCCGTAAAATAATTTTCACCCATTTCGTTTAGAACTTTTTTGGACTGGCGTAACAGAAATCACTCGATTTGACTCTACAAACGTCGTATCTTATAAGTTATCATGTCTTGCGATATCGGTGCCAATAGCTACAACAAAAATGCATTATTATAAACATACATTTGATAGTTTTTTTATTATTATTATTAATAAATGCGCCATCTCGTTGCAGTGGTTGTATTAATGACGCCATCTATGATCAAATATTAATATTATCGAAACCCAATGTTAACTTAAGTGTTTTAACCTGGGGTTCCCAAAACTGAAAATTATTATATCAGAAATTAGTTGCTTAAGAGGGAAACGCTTGTTTTGCACGTAAGAAATACCTTCAGGCACTCGTGTTCTACAATAGATCAATCTGTTTTGCAACACCCGCATCGGAGGAGTTGGGAATTGGATTTGCAAATCGCTCTGCCGTTTATGAAGAAATGAAATTATTTAAAACGGCTATATTTAACATAGAACAAGCACTGAATGTAACTGGATTACCGTTTCGCTTGAATGCTAAACTTTCTAATCGTAGAACACGTTGTGAAATACAAAGTGCTGGTCCAGAAGCAGACGATCCCGATATTGTTCTCAGGCTAAGCGATAAAGCAAATGTAAAAATACCATTTGTCGATGATAGGCTTGAGCTGAAGGTCACGGAGACATTCGGTCGTCATATTGTAGCTACACGGAACATTGACGCTGGTAAGATTGTTGCCGTAGATCCATGTCTTTTAAATACTTTGTACCCTGAATTTGTATACAAGCGATGCTCGATTTGTCTGGTAGAGAATCTGTACAATCTTATACCATGTAATGGCTGTACAAGCGCAATGTTTTGCAGTGATATATGTGCTAAAGCTGCAGCTGAAGGCCTTCATTCGTTCGAGTGTCCAATTATTGATTTTTCAATAAATTTTTGTAATTCGATGCACCAACCAGCCATTCAAGCTACGATTTTGCTGTTTATGAGTTTTGATTGGGATTTAAACAAATTGACAGATTTCATTGCAGACCCGGAGGTCACAAAGAAAAGTGCATTTTCGGAGAATTGGACAGTTGATTGTAAAACCCGTTCAGCAAGACTTTTCTGGGCTTTAGAATCAAATCACAAGGAGAATGACATGCAAAATGTATACGTGATGGTCGAGTCTGCAACAAAAATTTGTGCCGTCCTTCAAACAATCCCAAAATTTCAAGAGCTTATACGTACGGATGCTGCTAAAGATTTGCTTCATGATATCGTTTTCAGACATGTGGAAATCGCAAAATCAGCCTTATGTGATATTTGTGTGGTCACCAATAATAATCCTAGTATTGGTCAATTCATGTATCCTACAGTTCCGATATCTTGTGGATTCTATCCCCTTATCTGTATGATTAATCATTCGTGTGCTGCGAATGTTGTCAGAGCAAGCATGGCCAATGGTTCCAAGGCAATACTGTACACAATTCGACCAATAAAGAAAGGCGAACAATTGTTTATGGACTATTTGTAAGTTATTTTAATTAGAATTTAAAGAATTACAATTTAAATATTGATTTATATTTTCCAGCAAAGGTACGACTTCTTTCAAGGTTCGTCGGGAGAAAATGCACTTTTTCAAATGCAACTGTGTGTGCTGCACTCGACGACTAGATATGTCGACTGGAAATTGGCCAACGTCCAAGAGAAAGTTCTATAGTGTATCAATGAAAGATTTAAATCAGAACAAAACTAACGCAGCTTTTGCACTCAAAGATCTAAAGCGCTACGGGAAAATACTAACAGAGAACGATGATCAGTTTCCGTGCAATTCTTTATCACTCGTACAAGAGAATACTGAACGCATTTTTACCCGGCTTATGGGTAGGCCGATGGCAATGAGATTTAACGAAAGTCAGTAGGTTAAAATTTGTCATGTTGAATTTCATGTTTTTTCAATTTTTAAATGTTATATTTTTTCGACACTATTGTGTCTGGCCGATGCGGAGCTTGTGATGATTACCGAATGTTGGTGTTTTTTATGGTTTAATGCTTGTGTATTTATTGTTTTTTGGTTGTTGTTGTTTCCATTTTTTGTAAATAATCCACTTAAAACTATTTTAAGGTCACATGCGACATTAATAAAATACTTCAGCGGCGTGTTTGTTGCATATCCGCAGATTTTACCAATACAGTTTGCTGAGTGTGTGTTCTCTGAGTCGTGATGTTTAGCGCGGTGTACAAAAAGAGGGAGTAGTGGGAACATAGCAATGAGATGAACCATGTCAGACGATTATCGACGATCTTACTTTTTTAATGTCTGAGTGTTTAAAACCGTCTTTAGCGTATGATATAGCATATATATATAACCTCATTCATCCAACTTTTTTGTTTTACAATCAGAATAAAAATTAGCTGTGAATATTGATGACGCTTGGCGTACATTGAATTGTAGTTCTTGTCCTTTGTGGTAAAGAGATCCAGGGCCTTTTTTAATTTAAAATTGAACCTTGTGGTACTCCAGCTAGGATAGGGTGCGTGTTTGATATGTATATAGTTTGTGACAAATAGAGTCGGATGTGGTTTGTGAGTCGAAGAATTTGAACTTGAATTGTTGAGGTGGTAGGATTGCATTGCTTTCGACATACCGTGCGTGAGAGTCTGATTTGTATGACAATCTTATAATGTTTGCCAAGTACATACAGCAGACTGATTGGCCGGTAGCTAGATAGATTTAACCGATGCTTATGGGGCTTTGAGATCGCTGCCACCTTAGTGCGATGTCGAAGGCTATTAGTTAGAGTGTGAGCACGAGAAAGGTAGCGGTAGTTCGGTTTTGAAACTTTCCCCAGAACGACGATAGCACGAAGGCCATTGTGCAACTTTATTTTTATTGATCCTCGTGTGTTTGGTCCGTGATCTTCTTCCGAGAACAAGTTTGTACTCTCAAAGAAAGCTATAAAGCTCTTGAGACTTGATTCTTTTATGAAATCGATTTTAGTTACTGGTATGCCTAGTTGGACAGTTATGTTCCTCTGTGTCAGTATGGTAGTTCTCTTGTAAGAACGGAAGATTCCCAAAGCAGGTTCCGGTTCGATTAAAGGAATTGTGGACAATTTCGTTTCCCAAAAAGCCTGAATGTTCGGGGATCAGGAAATAATTTCTGTAAATCGCTTGATTTTGATTCCAATATCGGCAGTGTTTTGGAGGAATTGTTGGTTTAAATTTAATCATAATCAAAATCATATGATCGACCAACTAATAAGAAACGCAAGATTTGTTGTGTGGTTATCATTTCTTTGATGCGTTTTTCGGTAAATATTATAAGCGGCGTTTAACTTCCTGAATTTCCTCCAATTGGCTCGCATATAGTTATAGCTTAAGTGTCGTGTGAGTCATATTGGAAACATTTATGAGTTCCACAAGGATTGCTCTAATTGATGAGTGCTGTTTGTAAGCGTCTTCTTTGTTGTAGAATACTGCCTTGTTTTGTATATATTATAACATAGATTGTAACATTTAAGATTTAAGTTTTCAAGAGAGTGCGTTATGAAGTTATTTATGTGGCGAAGGGAAATATTGCAATGCACAAAAATGGACAAACCGCCTCCTCGGGAGTCCCTGTCGTTTCGATATGTCTTAAAATAGATAAGTGTCCGCGTGGCGAAAGTCCCATAACCTTTTTAGACTTCTATTTAAATACACGTTTAAGGGTTAATGTCAAAATTGTCTGTCCTAGTGGTATAATTTCTGGTGGCATTTAAAATGTCTATGCTTTTAGCGCTTAAGGGCATATCTACTATTCTGCGAAAAGGATAATGTCCACCAGTGGGTCCATTCAAGAATATAGAGACCGCCATTCTCTTGGGTGGCGCCAGGTAGGCATGTCTTCTCCAAGTTGAAAAAGAATACCGTTAGATGAGAGAGACGGTTTCTGGATTGCGTCTTTTCGGTATCCATAATAATGTAATTGAATATGATTTGGCAGCACGTGTTTAAATAATTTCTTAAAATTCCTATATTCTTCAAAGAATATGAAGAAATATTACGAATAAGTAAGTTAACTTTTAGTCCGTTAAAATGTTGATAAGTATAATTATTTTATAAATGTATATTAGTTTTGTTCGGTAATTTTTTCAAATTAGTCAATTTTCATCGTATTTGTATAGAACTATTTATCAGAAATGAGTATAAATATTATCACAAATCAAAATGATTAGACAACATACATTCCAGGTTTATTTGAACAATTATATATATCAAATATTGGTAACAGCCTTTTGTCGCTTTAAATACTAAATAATATAATTAACATTATATAATGACGATTTTGTGCTTACTTGATATTATGACTTATAAGTCATGTTATTTCTTGTTGTAAAAATGACAACGTATAATTCTAGTATATGATGCGACTTATTTAAATGCTAATAATTGGCCTAGTGTGTAGTTGGTCGTATCGATATATTTCCCTTGTGTAGCTGCTATACAATTTGTACCACGGAATTGTGCTCATCGCATATCGTTGTGTCGGTATGATGGTGCGCGTCCAACATAGACCGGGAACGCTCCAGCTGAATGGTCGAGTCACGGATGGCATATCCTTTGCGCGATATCGTTGCGGCTGCTTTTAGTACGTCCGCGGAATTTGCAAAGGTATCTGCATGCAATTAAATGACGACAACGATTATAGATATATGTTAACGATAAAGATAATCGGATAAACTTACCAATAATCAGGTGAACGGACATAACACTTTTTCCAGCACTAACACTCCAAACGTTCAAATGATGTACGGATCTAGATGTTGTTTTATGTAAAATGATGATTTTGATTTTTCTTTTTATTATGTAATTCATACCTAACTCCCACAATGGATTCCAAATCCTTGCAAAGCATAGCGAGATCCACATTTTCAGGTACTGCATTTAATATGACCAGCAGAGATTCCCTCATAATTCGCACTGTGGTGAACATGACAACGATTGAAAATACGAACGTACACAGAGGATCGGCCAATTTCGCATTGGGCTAAATATTTTTTATTGATTTATTAGCCTACATTTCGAATGTTGTTAACTATATTAACCTATTAAGGACTTACATATAGTTTTATGATTAGAGCAGCTACAAAGACGCCTACGCTCTGAATAAAATCTCCAACAACATGGATAACGGCCGCTTGAATGTTGATATTGCTATCGTTGAAATCGCCATGCGAGTGTTGGTGATTATTGTGATGATGATCACTGTCTGAGGAATCACTGCTCGAGACGCCCAGCGAATGTTCGTGTTCGGTTAATGCCGTATGCGGCATACGTCTATTTTATACGTAGAGTATTAAACAAGATATAACGTATTAATAAAATATATTATACATTTTCAGCTGTGTTTAAAAGCCTTGTAGTAATTTATAATAAACATGTGTTTTTCGTTTTGTTTTTTTTGCCAAACCGTAAAGCAAACAGATCAAAGCGTAGAGCATAACTGCAGATAATTAATTTACTGACCAATGCAAAATTTCCAAAACTGAGAAGAAATAATGCTTTATCAATCGAGTATCGAAAATAGAATTGACATGCTTTTACACACACTTGTAATAAATCATTTCTAACCTCGTACTATCACTGCTGACCCTCTGCAAGACGGCCTCCTTCAGGAGCTTCTGCTGTAAAAGTGTACCGGTACTGCTTTGTCGTCTAATTTCAGTGCCAGAATTGTTCAGTGTCTTGCTGAACGAATTAGTTCGACTGTGACTGGGCGAACGATAGGAGCACACACTATTGCTGCGCAATGGAACACCTTTGCTACCGTTCATTATGAACGTTGGTGATCCACCTACAATATTGTTATTGTGACTACTCTCAAACTCATGTCGGTCATCCGAGGGATCGCTGGCCAGAGGTTTATACAAGTGTGTTGAACTAGACTTTGCCTTGTGGGAATGTGAATGGCTGTGATGGATATTACAGGATCCATGTAGGATGTATGCCATTCTAAAAAAAACAATAATCTGATCAAAAAAACTATATTGAATTTAAGATAGCAATGACTTACATGATGTTTATGACAATTCCAATGCCTGACACCAACATCATAGTATCGGCATTTATTTCAAAGTCCATACTAATCAGTCTGGAGATGGCTATGAAAACAAGAAATCCCGTTAGTAGCCAGATGCCCAGAATCGATAAGATTGCACCGAGAACCTCTGAATTAATAGAAAATCATATTTAACAAAAAATCTAATAAATGTATAGATATAACTAATAACTACCTGCCCGCTTATATCCAAAAGACATCCGATTGTCGGGCGGCTTGCGAGCAAACCAAATTGCCACTATAGCTACAATGAAGCTAATACAGTCCGTGAGCAGGTGTGCTGCATCCGCCATTATGGCCAGACTACCGGCCATATAACCTCCAATCAGTTCTGCAATCTAAATCAAAACTATTATCATCTTAAGTGAACAAATACCACAATCTCAATTATACCATAAAAACAAAACACAAAGTGGTGGCCATGATCAGCTGACGTTTTGCTATCGAGCTCTGCTTGTCCACGGATTGCTCCTTAAATCCACGCATCCCAAGTAAACATGGTGCGGACGTATACGTATCCGGATCGAACTAAACAATTAAACAAAAAAATCATAATTAAACTAGGAACAATACTAAATAAAATTTACGTGAAACCAACATTAACCTTCGGTAAGTAATCCATATTGCAAATGGCCTACTGAACTGAAAACTGATCACTCAGAGTAGGTAATCTACTTAAAATTTGAGGTGACTGTCTACAATTACAAATATTGAAAACATATGTTTTAAATATATGCGTATGCACGAACAATGTGCTAATGAATAAGTATATTTATTTTAAAAATTAACATTTCAATATACTTTAAAAATTGAATGTTATTTTGGTCAGTCATTCCGTTTTGTTGGACTTTTTTATATACACGAAGAGTGCGCAATAAGATAATAAAGAGTTTTATTGTAAATAATGTGTGAATTTGTATATGTTTATTTAGGTTTGGTTGGTGTTTATACCAAAAAAATATTTTGAATTGCGAAAAGTTCCACCAGGTCTTTAATTTAAATACTTAAAAAATACTAATTTGGAAATTTAATAACATTAAAGTTATTCAAACATTTTTTTTATAAAAAAATAGAATATGATTAGTAAAAAAAAAATACATCAGAAAATAAAGTAAAAGTATACAGCTGCTGTTATGATGAGCTAAATCCGGACAGATTTTAATTTGGTTCATTATCAAGAATTATTTTTTTAAATAATCTTTTAAAAAGCAAAGCTTATTCAATATCGAGTAAGCCTGCAAAAAACCAGTTCAATCGGAAGCATAATGAATGAAGAATAGCGACAATATTCCAATCGCTACGCGCCGGAAAATCGTCATTGGAAATCATTTCGTGGTTCGGATACAAAAAATCACAAGCTCTTGATTGAACAAAATAAAGTCAACCGAAAAACTAAAGCACAAGCTCTGCTGAACGATATTAAACACAAATGCTCTGGTTTTATGCAATTCTTTTCGGAGCAGAAAAACTTTAATCAAAACAGAAAAATGAACCGCAAAAATGACCGTTTGATATGCGAGAACCCTTATGAAGTTCCCATCGTAATCCACACGAACTTTCCGGCATCTGACATATTTCTTTTAATCAACGTCAATATTTACATCGTTGTTTTAAAAACGGTCGTAAAGCCGTGGATGGACAGAACAGTTGAGCGAAAGTGAATGCAAAACCTAATAACACTAATGAATCTCTACGGCAGGCCATTACCAAGGAAATTACCCATATGAATAGGGAGGAGGTGCAGAGGGCATGCGCCCAGTTCCGGACAAGATAAAGAAGATGGCGATTTTATTGAATAAATGCATTCGTTATGTGTAAATATATAACTTATTTCTATTAATTTGAAGATTTGTTCTTAAGGGTAACATTTTTCGAATAATCACCCCTGTATATATAATTTAATAATTTTAAAAATGTGTGATGTTTATGGTATACAGTGTACACAAGCACAGCAGCACACATTTGGTATCAACGATTTCGTTCGGGTGTAGAAGATGTGAAAGATACTCTTCTCTCTGGAAGTTTGAAATGTGGACCACGAACTGAACATCGACCATAAAACAGTTTGGCACCATTTGCATAAGCTTGGTATGACCAAAAATCTCCACACGATTTAACGCAAAATAACCTTTTTGACCGAATTGATATCTGCGATTCGCGGCTGAATCGTTACGAAGCCGACCCATTTTTGAAGCGAATGGTGACTGGTGATGAAAAATGGGTTACATACGAGAACATGAAGCTTCAACGATCATGGTCAAAGAGGGGTGAGCCGGTCTAGAAGGTTCTGCTGTGTGTTTGGTGGGATTGGAAGGGAGTCATCTAATATGACCTGCTCAAGTAGGGCCAAAGGCTCAATTCGGATATCTACTGCGAGCAACTCGATCGTTTGAAGCAGGCGATTGGTCAGAAGCGGACATAATTGACCAATAGGAAGGGTGTTGTGTTACATCATGACAACGCTAGGACATACACGTCTTTGCAGACTCGCCAAAAGCTCCGGGAGCTCAAATAGGAGGTCGTATCGCACCCACCGTATAGTCCGTCCTTTTCTGGTCAATGCAAAACGCTCTTGGCAAATGGGTTATTGCAAAACGCTCTTGGCAATAGCGTCAAGAGAGACTTGTGCAAATTGGTTGTCTGAGTTTTCTTCCCAATAGGTACAAGGATTTCTATAATCGTGGAATTATGAAATTGCCGTCAATGGGCAGAAGTTATCCGTCCAAACGGCGCATATTTTGTTTAAATTGGATCTTTATAAATATGTTGAAAAAACATTGAAAATAACCTAAAAATACCGCAAGATATCGATATCAGTTAATCCATCATGTTGTCTCAAGCTGCTCGTTGGAGAGTTTGTTTGACGTGCTTTTTGATCTAGAGTACAAGTTTACACTCAACATCGAAACACTAATTTCGGATTTTCAATCCCATCTACCCTAGAACATTTGTTACAACACGCTCTTCTGATGTCTACCTTAGTCTCTTTCACATATCGTTATTCGAGGTTTCTTGCACCATATCTGTCGCTATAATTTGCTCTTCCATTTTGGACTGGTATTGCTGCATTGAAAAGTAATGAAGTCACTTTTTAGCAGCTCGATGTCATGTCTTATCTGTGTTTTTTGCTCGTTGTTTTGGATTTGATTTCGTACTTTAAAAAGTACATTAAAAAAATAGTGGTAGTCGATATTTGGTCCTCGACAACATTTTACATCAATAACACATGAGCAGTGTTGAGCATCAATCAATACATTTTCAATCTGGTTGCCTGTTTTCCCATATGGTGATAACCAGGTGGCTTTATGTATATTGGACAACATTGAGTGCACGCATCTGAAATCCATGTTTACTTCTTTTTATTTATACTCAAAATTCAATGAAATCAATCAATCAGAAATGGCATTTCAATATTTGGTTGGACCACGTGCTGGCCTCCAATCAGCTAGAATTTGCTTTCATCTGACCACAGCATCAAGCTTTATTGAGACTTTGAATTATATTTTATCGCGAATGCCAATCACTTGATCATATTTATGTTGCTGAAGAGATGTTTTTTCTGAGTGACTGTTAAGTCCTGCTTCCAGCGTACAGTTCTTTCGGAATCATTCAAATCGCAGCTTTTCACAATCTTCGATGTATAGATGTAATGCAGTTCTTCTTGTCTGCTCGTATGATCCGATGATCCTCACGTTCTGTTGTCTTCCGTTTACGTCCTCGCCCAGCGAGATCCGAAATTGTGTTGAATTGCTTGAATTTCTGAAAAATCTGCCGAACTTCAGATTTTGACACATTATATACGAGTATACTTTAACGCAATCTGAGAATAAAAAATGCCTTTTTTGTGATCATCAACATTTATAAATATAAAATATCTCTAATTCAAATATTTTTTTTTTAATATTTTTACGACAATTTTGTAACGAATGAAATAATTCTCCACAGCACGTTTCATCACAGAATTAACAAATTTACTTAGCTACTGATTTGTCGAGAGAGTAGACAAATAATACTGAGAAAAAAATCGAATTTTAGAAGTTATAGATACATTTTCAAATGACTAATACCTACATCGAGGGATCGTGCATTTATTTTTGGCCAATACTGTACTTCTTCCAACTTCTCATAGCATAGAACAAGTCCTACTCCTCTTCGTCTTTGTCTTCTGTGGGGTGCGAGCATTAATAAGAGTAAGATTAAAAAACTTACATCTTATGCGTATGCACAATCTGTTATCAATCGTACTAAAATATATGACCGCTTTCACCATAACGCCAGTACTGAATTTTCCTGGCCTACCCACACGCTTACTACAAATCGTTGTCCTTTATTCGTAACTTGGGTCTTTGTCGTATTTCCTGTCCGTTTAAAAGATTTGTGTTGTTTTATGGATTTGGTGGTTAACCAAATTACCAACTTATTTATTTACTGTGGTTCTTAGGCCACTCATAGGACCATCACTAAAAGGTATACGAGCACTCGGCAAGTATCGTATTTTCAAATCAGTTTCTCGAATGGGCTGGCTGCATTTCATTCCCACCTGATTTCTGTCAGTTAAGAACGTCATAATTGTAATTGATTGCGAAAGTGTTACCGAATATTGTCGTAAATCACAAGAATCACGTATGGTTGGGAACAATCTGAGAAACATTTAGAATCAAATCAAGTCGACAGCATCACATCAGAGGAAGTCTTCAAATTATCCAGTTTTAGTTCCTGAATTTTCCTGGAATGCCGGTTAAGGTCGGCTCGGTTATTATCTTGTTGAGCAACAAAAATCCACCAATAGTGGGCAATGGCACCAGAGTCACTGTTAAGCAGCTGCAGAACAACGTTATTTTCTCATCGGAAAGTTCAGTAGCTAGGATGTGCTCATTTCGAGAATACATCTCAATCCGTTCTAGTTCAAGCGTGTGTATTAGTCCAAATTTATATTATATGTTAGAAAAGAAGGAAGAAGAGCGGGGAAAGTTACAGGAAGAAAGGAAATCAGAAATAAGGATGAGTGGAAAGGGTGAAATAGGGAGAGATGAAAGAGAGATAATTTATAGGGGAGATGGGATGTTTATAATTGAGTTATTAAATTAGAAAATGTTTGGACTGGCGTAACTTCTAGTGTATCTGACTCGAAATTTCTTACAGTCTTCCACAACCGATCTGCTTTCGGCATCGCGAATTTTATCTAAGAAAAGTAAAATAAAAAAAATAAATAAACAAAACATCGTTTTCCGGGTCAGCTACGAGTAGTTCTTACTCTTATATAAATTATTGTGGCAGAGATCGAAGTGAAGTGGAAGTATGAGAATATATTCGAGTTTAAAATCATATTATAATATATTTTTTAACACCTACAATTTAAATTTAACTATAATTTTTAAGGATTATTTGCTTTCCTTTAAAATGGGTTTAGATTGTAATTAAAAACCACGTCCACAAATACATACACTCGTCTTGGAGGATCTATCACATCTGAACTCTACCAAATCTAGATTGAAAAATTCAGAGCTTAACAGCATGAAACGAATTCAGCCAGGTCTCGGACAAAATTATAACATCGTAATTATTATATTTGTACATTCAAATAAAAATCCTTCGCAAGCTTTGCACGTTTTTCTGATAACATCAGATCAGTTTTCGCGCACATGTATTTTTGAATAGGACATATTAACACTATTGATAACAGATACACTAGAATTTACATTTAGATTCTACATTGATAGTATCACAGATGTTTGAAATTAAAGACGTTATGAAGTGGTTGGGGACATTCTCGGTAAAATATGACCTAGTGATTGGCTCTTCTGACGTTTGCGATGAACGAGTTCTCGAACTGGAACCTTACATTTTATGGAATACATCGTCGTCTTAGTTGTTCCAGTCTGCATCCGAGCAGTTGATGATTCGATAATAAAAAGAGATTCTAGGCCTATTGCTGCCTGGTTTGGAAGTATCTCACCGGTTCCAGAAGCGATAGAAAAAATGCTTAGTTTTTTTATTTTCTACGTAAAAATGGCACTTTAACGAAGAAAACGAGCTGTAATTAAGGAATATCTATGGAAAAATAACGAAATTAAGGATAATTTAGTGAAAGTATCAAATTTCGCCTTTTTACCATTTTTTTTGTTTTTTTGATTTATTTACATATATTGCCATTATCGTGTTTAGTAGGCCAAAATTCATATGAAAAAATAGTGGGATATGAAACACAAAAATGGTTATTATAGTGTCTTACATATTTTTGATTACAAACAGAATTGTTAAACTTTTCAACGCTAATCTTAACTGAATTGGTAAAAATTAGCTCTGTTGAACGAGAACTTCTTAACTCATCTTCATTTAACTTAAAATAGTTAATTTCGGAATCCGGAAAAATCATTTTCAATAATAAAAATAAAAGTTGTGTTGCAAAAAAAACAAACATTTTATTGTAGACATTTTGGAACATATTTTTATCATACATTTCTTTTATGATGTTTAAATTATTTATTCTCATAATTGTATAGCGCGATATCACAAGATAAAATACACTCCTAACAATAAAAAAAAACGTCGGCTTTATAATCGGTTTCGAACATAGAAAATATAAAGACTTGTATGAAACATTCCTTAACTTCGGGTAACGATAAAAAACAGTATTCATGCCAGAATTCTCAAAATAGATTTGTATATACACAACTATTTGTTTGTATTGATGGTAATTGTATGTATAATATTTGTTTAGTCCTAAAATATAAAAAATACAATTTCGGAAAATTAAATTTAAAACTGTACGAAATACAGAGAAAATGCTGTCATTGCTTATTTAATAGAAAGCATCTCCCTATTAACATAAACAAAGTATATTATTTGTATTTCTTGGCTAAATAATCAATTAAAAATCTTACCAAGGTTATATATTGAGTATTTATTTATGTGTGTGTACTGTGCATGTGTTTTTATAATTGATTAGACAGCAGAACATTTACTGATAACGCGTTGACTAGAGGTATTGCTAATCTTGTTAACAATATAAAAGTACAAGCACTGATAAGACGACTAGCTTCTATTGCAACTCATTGGTTTTAAGTTCCTTTTTAAATAATTTAAAACTAGACTTAATTATACATACATTTTCCAAAATAGGTTCATCGTTTTCAGCTGTGTTATTTTCAAGATCTCCGGGTATCAGATTCAGTCCTATATCATTGTCGATTTCAATTGTGTTGTCTATGTAGTTTGCCATAATTTGACCAGGTGTCTTTCACGCAATATCCAACAAATTTTTAAAAACAGGTTATTTCTGGTATTTTCTCTGCGACGGTTGCTTGAACTTGAAATCAAGATCGTGCACTCGATAGATCGATGGATATAGAATATTATAATCTAATAAGCACTTATTTGAATAACTTGTACATCGCAGATATTATAAATAAAACCTGTTGTAGACGCGAGTTTTCACTTTTTCCAGCACAAATCACAAACTAGAACAAGTATAATCATAACGGAAACAAACTATGGTTTCGTGGAGCCGCATCGCTGAACGCATGTAACGGTAACTAAGCGCATTGACTGATAACTGAACTATATCACAAATTCACAGTCGCGCGTTATAATAAATTAATAAACATACACGAACAACAACAAACCGAACTCGTGTCTCGTATTATCTTGCGACAAAATATAATATAAACCAAACTCATCAGCTGTTTGTTGTTCTGTCAATTGTGATCTGTCATTTCGCATGGAATGGTGGTAATGAAAACGTACATGTTTGATTTAAAATAGGAACATGCGAAAATGAAACGAACAAGTTAAACAACCTTTTTGGTCCAGCTATGATGCTCGAAAATCAAAAAATGGCACTGGCGTAATAAATTAAATCAGTGTGGCTTTTAATAACACAAGTTATCATATATTTCACGCCAGTCTTCAGTTTTGTATTCAGTTTTGAAATATCATACTTTGGTTTTGTATTCTCACTTGTACGTTAATTTCACAGTTATACACAGATTGGCATTAGTCAATCGAATGCGTTCGCTGACCTGACCGGCCGTTTCGTGTAGGCATACACATTTTAGTGTGCGTGTATGTTTGGTTAGACTAACATTTCGAAGGGCGTAGGGAGTAAATATTTAAAGTAGGCACTAAAAAAAATATGTGCACACATTTCGACGGCGGTATGATTTTTTGTCACTGTGACAAGTAACAAGGACTGAATTCTTTTTCTGTACATTTTCGTCACCAAATTATTTGGTGAGAAGAACATGCGAAAATGAAACGAACAAGTTAATCAGCATTTTTGGTTTAGCTCAGATGCTCAAAAATCTAAAAATGGGACTTGCGTAATAAATTATATGTAAAAAATAAAATCAGTGTGGCTTTTAATAACACTAGTTATCATATATTTTACGCCAGTCTTGTAAAAAGTACCTCCTCTACTTGAGAGAAATTCATTTGACTTTAATTCTAATACATGTAGAGGTATTTCTCTGCTTCAAATTTCATTTCATTTTGGGCAAAAATGCACTTTATAAGAGCGTAAGAGAGAAAAGAAAACAACAACAAAATGTTCTATTTTTCCCCCTGATCATTTTTTTTTTGGCGGTCACCTCCCTATCACCCTTTTAAGAGGCTTTAAAGTTTGATCAAAATATCAGAATAATGCAATTTAAGGGGGG
>JANSTU010034628.1:0-11643 GCA_027564075.1 Bolitophila hybrida
GTTTTACTGATTTAGACTGCGAGATGACACACTGACATGACACTATCGGATCGAAGGATTAACAGACAGAGAGTGGGTTTAAGCTTCGTTCAACAGCTTATAGATGAGGACATTATAGCTTACACAGCCAACATCAAAAATGTATATAATCCGCAATGGGGAAACGGAATTGAAGTTGGATGGGTTGATATGGGTGTGTATAGGTGCAAAGCAATTGCAAACACAACCCATTTAATCTGCACTATATACTTATATATAGATATACATTTGTATATACAATTATCGTGTAAATGCAGTATCGAATGAAGTATCCTCTTATATAAGCTTTTGATTCGTACAATTGAATTTCAACCCCATAT
Source organism: Bolitophila hybrida (assembly GCA_027564075.1). Classification (NCBI taxonomy): domain Eukaryota; kingdom Metazoa; phylum Arthropoda; class Insecta; order Diptera; family Mycetophilidae; genus Bolitophila; species Bolitophila hybrida. The sequence goes on from JANSTU010034628.1 coordinate 360, forward strand.
TCGGGGTAGTTGTGTAATAAAGCATAGACCTGCGCAAAGCTATGTGATATTTGTCACAATATAAACGTGTATGCAATCATATATGTATCTTTCTATACACATCGGTATTATACAGATACGTGACATTGCATTTACATTAAATAAATGAATGCGTGGGTGTATTGTATTCAGAGTGTGATGTGGTTTATACGTATACTATATATACATATATGTATAATTATACAATTTATATATACATATAAAGACTATATGTGAAATGCATACGAGGGTGAAAGCTGCAAAGTTTCGCACATTAAACAATTAATGAGGTGGTGCTGCTATCTGTGTAACCCCTGAATCACATTCGGATCATCGCCTTCGGGAAAAAGTTTTACAACGCAATTCAACTTTTGCCAATTGTATTTTAAATGCTATATCTCGGTAAAGGTTTTGCGGTGCGCAGCTGGCCGGCACTTTAGCAAGTGGATAATACCAATATAATACAATATATAATATATATAAAAATATAGAATATATGTGTATAATTAATTTTATGTGGACATTTCAATACATTTTATATTTTATACTTATACATTATTTATTTTCAAGCAATTATAATATTTCTATTCTCATATGATACTTTAATATTCGTTGTGGGATATAGGGCCAGTGTACCGCACAAAGGATTCATTGACCATTACGTGTTCAAACGACTGATCAGTGGTCGGTCTAATTCAAATATCAATTTGACAGTTCATGAGAGAATATGACTTTTGGTATTCTAATTTGTCCGAAATTCCGTGAAAATGTGAATATCAAAAAACTCTCCGTGATTTTGATATTTGTTCGTATTACTTGAATTTGGACAAGTTGAATTAATTAATATAAGGTGTTTTTTGCAGGTGTCTGTGTGACAAAATAAAAAATGTGTGACAAAATTCGTAATCGAAAAAAGTAAATATTATTCGATTATTCCAAAAATATTCACATAAAAAACTTTTAATATATTTTTCAGGAAATCAAGTTTTTCAACTGGCGCACAAACTATCTCCTCAACCGCTCTATCGATTTTGATGAAACTTTGTACGCTTCTTTATTAAAGTGTTTTGTATGTTAATTAACTTCATTTTTGAAAAAAAAATTAATTTATAAATTTTCAGGACGCAAATTAAAAAAAAAAAAAATTGTACTCGAAAAAGTTTTTTTTGTTATATCTAATGTCATTTGCCTTATTTTTTACAAAACTAAAACTAATTTAAATCCAAACTTTCAAGACCTAAATTTAAAAAAAAGATATCCAAAGGGACTGGCAGAACTTTAATATAACGGACAAGCCCTGAGGGCAAAACCAGATATAAGAAAAAACAAATAAATATTTCCTAAAAATTACAAATTGAATGTTTACAATACAAAGATTAAGATCGCGGATCACATATTTAGTGTGCTCCAATAGGACTTGTTAATCGATCATGCCTTTTCATTTGTAAATAAAACAATGTTATAAAAAATGTGTACAACTGTGCGTGAAAATATCCATATTTTCGTGGACATGCTAATGTACGAGTATTTAAAAAATCATTAGATTAATGAATGATACTTCGTATAATTCGTGTGACTTTTTCTGAAAAAGTCATTAAGGCATATTCTCATTCTGAATTAGAATATGGCTACAGGTCATGCTAATATAAAAATAAAAAAAATCTTATCTAAGTATAAAAAATTCGATTTTTTCAATCTTCTTTCAAAATTAATTTTCAATTAACTATCTATTTGCATTGATTTCATTTGATTTTTCTATTTCTTGTGATGACAATAATATACCTGATTTTGTTGTATCGAGACATTTCGGATACATAATTCGGAAGCGATATCGTAAAAAGTTGCAAACAGTGTAAATCCCAATGTCTAATACAGGAGAATTAAGACATAGATTTTGTATCAACATCATTTTTTTCTCTTCGGTTAAGTTTTTTATATATTCAAAACGAAAACGATAAACTATTTTATTGCATTTTCGATTATTTCTTGTTGATTTAGTTATTATTTAATTTCAATTTTGACAAAAAAAATATTTTTGTTTGCGCCGAAACTTCTGAATGAATGAATTTACTTACTTGAATTGACTTGACTTACTGAAAATGTTTATCAAAAGAATGTGTATGTAATTTAGTAAGCTTTTTATTTTTTTTTCAATTCTTACTTGAGATGGTATAAATAGATAAAAATCACAAAGTATCACACAAACTGTGTGGAAGAGTAGTTTTAAAATTAAAGTAATTCGTTTCATATTGGAACATTATTTATTATTGAGCAATACATAACATATATACTAAATATAAAATAGGAGAGTTTACTCTAATATGTTTAACTAAATACATTTTAATATGAAAACTTAAATACAAAATAACGTAAGTTAAAATAAAATTTGGTTTTTCAAGAATGGATATTATTTAATTAAAATTGGATTTTTGTTGTATTTGCGTTTTAGTTTTGAGTGTTGTGTTTGTAACAAACTGCTGTACAATGTATATCAGTATCATGGTGTGTGAAATTCTTTTTAAAATTTTGTGTTATTTAATCAGAGTTTATTATTAAAAATTTACGTCTTCTTATTAAATAGAGATCTTTTGTTTTCTAGTCAATCAGGTTTTCAAAGCACAACTACATACAAATATCCCTATGATGATATTTGTATGGACCTTTGATCAAACATCCATGAATAACTTATTATTTTTGGACATTAGGAAAGCTTTTAATAATGACCATTCAATGTTAATAAATTAAAAAAAATATAATTAAGTAGTATTTAGAAAATCGTTTTCAAAGTATACTTATTGACAATTTTGCATCTTATTCACTACAGTTAATGTGTGGTGTTCCACAATGGTCTGTTTTAGGTTTGATGTTTTCTATTATGTGCATTAATGACTTTCCTTCAATAATATTCGCATAATAGCTCTGATATATTTGCTGATAATGTGCAAATAGCTCCGATTACAGATCTTCTGAAATGGTTATTAAGACCGACATTGTTCTAGTCATAGTTTTAATTTATTAGGTCTACAACTAAGTTTTAAAGGTTGGCACATAGATGTCGCTCCTGCATCCACATTAAATTTAAATCATTTTCATCACTATTTAAAGTTATTGTATTAAAAAAAAACAGATATATGTATAAAAACTCATTGACCCTCTATTTTCTACTCTATTACAATTGGCTATGAGTAATTATTTTTTTTCGCGTGTTTTCATAATGTGTGCAATCTAGGAGGAAGTGACGAACAATTTTTAAATTTTGTTGGTGTCGTAATTTTTTTTAGATTCTTTTAATAAACTTTTGTCTGTCTTTATTGCTTGATGCAGTCATAGGTCTTAGATCACAGTGAAGGCAATAGGTGGTTGCACAGTTATATTTTTTGATTTTCTTTTAAACAAAATATAATAAATTATTTAATGAAATATTCGCATTTCAGGGGTATAAACAAATAAAACTAACTAACTATTTAATTAAAAAAATCGAATATACAATTGTTAACTTACCTACTGCACTAGGCAATCTCATGATTTTTTCTGAGATTATGTCTCTTGAGATTATTCCACAGCCAGTCTGTGGCATATTCTCATGATTTTTTAATTAAATTAAGTATATTGAGTTTAATGCTTAAATTAATTATTAAATCACTAATGATTAATGCACAAGCCACCTGTGACATAATCAACTTCTGCATTTATCTCAAGAGACATAATCTCAGAAAAATCCTAAAATTATGACACAGGCCGGCTGTACATTAATATCAAGAGAAATATTGGACGGTTTGTAATGGGTCCAAAAACATTTTTGACCATGTCAAATGTTTCCTTAAAAAATATTCCATTACAAAATAATCAAAAGCAGAATATCCCATGATAAAATGTTCTCTGATTTATGAATTCACTTTAAATACAATTTATCCCATACCAATATAGTTTTATAAAAATAATATTTTCGTAAAAATAATGCCATAATAATAATTATACCAGCAATGCTATGGGATAGATTGTTAAAAAATAATTTTCATTTCATTATGGGATATTTTGTAGTGGCATTTTTATAGAGTTATAGAGCTTTTGGATACATTGTTATGGAAGATTTTGTACTAAGAATATTCTTAACACTTATTATGTTATGGGAGTATTTACCTGTCACCGATTAATGCACAGCGCCCATAAACTATGGTATTTAGCACTTTATGGTTGAGTATTGTGAGTGTTAGAGAAAACTAGCTCCAATAGGAGTATCCCAGCACAAAACAGCACATTAGCATGACCTGAGCAGTCGTGTCAACCCGTAATGATCAATGAATCCGGTGTCGGCAATTGGCATCGCACACTGGCCCTACGTCCCACAAGGGATTACAGGATCCAATGAGAGATAATCTATTTGGGATTCATACTAGGGTAATTTAAATACACACTCTTCTACGATATAAATTGAGTGTCGACATGTGGTAAACAGCTCTGATGTTCAGGCCTCTATATTACATTTACTACTTTGTAGATTTGCCTCTGGGCATGCCCCGAAAGTAGTACTGAATTCTGGAATTAGGTTGACTTGCTCTCTAATCTGCAAACATACCTGGAGCGACGGTGCTGTACTCGACTTTTCCCATGTCGTTGAGTCCCTCATGTGCCAGGATAACTGTTGACGGTTCTTGTAGTTAATATTGTAACATAAACAAAACTATTTGGCACACAATAACCATAGTTGGTATTTGCCTCCTATGAAAAGGTTTTTTCTGTCGCAATAACAATGGAACTAGGCACCGAAATTTGTTTTTATGTCTGTACCTGGATTTGAACTCACGGCCTCTGGGTTTAGTGACTGTAACCTAGACTACTGCTCCACTGCTACCAATATTGTAACATAGGTGTAAAGTAAATGTAGTTGTATTACACTAGTCTGGAAGGGTTCGCACTTTGTAGATCTAAAATGAATGTAAAAGTGCCTTGCTACTTGCTTCAATCGGATATCGATTAGTCCGCAAAGAACTTCGATGGAGCTTGTGTGGGTAGTTATGATTATCTTAGGCATATTCGTAAAATATTTTTTGATTAAATGTATTTACTATATATTATTTATATAAACGATCTATAATTATTCTAAAAGCTCTTACGCAATTACTTATTAGATCCCCATTTTAATGAACATATTTCCAATTAGACACGAAGAGCAAAACCTTGTTACGTTCGATTTGAGCTCGGAAAGTTTAATTTCTTTGAATCGCGCCAACTGACTGAATCTCTGAACTTTTAAGCGCTCAAACTTATACGTATATACATCGTTCAATGTTGGTAAACTCAAATTCAAATTTATATACAATTATACATACATATATAACTATATGCCTACACTCTATATAGTATATATAAAATACATATATACATTATACGATCTCATTATACAAATAGGAAACTTTGCATAAGATTTCCCAGAAACTTGTGACAATCAAACTTTGCAATTTCAATATTTACAGAAAAGTCCAAAGACACATACGGTAAGTACACAGCTCTCACACTCACACACATACTCAGATTTAAGCAGAGTGGAATTCAAATTGGGATAGAGTGAAAAGTGTGGGTGGATGACAGTTATAGATCATATGTGCAAGGGATTTCGCTACAGTACGTATACTAAATATATGACTATATATACACATATGTGTATTATATATGTATATATAAATGTGCTTAATTTGTCAACTTTGAGTTGATACACACAACTACATAACAAATGAATGATACGAGTAAATGTATATGTGTATTTGTAGGTGTGCACATACACATAATTCCCGCTTTGCATCTTGGCTGTAGCCATCTGTGTACAAAAGAACACTGAATACATATATACGCATAAAATAATCTGCAGAAGGTGAGCTTGGTATCGTGTGTACACACACACACACACACATTCACGCTAAAATGGGAGGAACACATGTAAGAATCTCACGCCATCATCATCAAATTAATCCCCTCTGAAGTTTTCTTTTGAATTCGAATACATACACATAATGTGTCACTTGGACGCATAAAGCGCATGCAACTGTAGTTGTACACACAGGCATTTAATCAATCTATTCAAAACCGGTTTGAGCAATGTATTTGATCCATAATAAATTTATATTATATTTTTTAAAGTGAATTTTGATAAATGAACAGACATAAATGTTTACAGAATGTCTTTTGGAAAAGCCAGACTCCATTTTAAAATGCTCAAAAGCGAGGTATCTCATCTTGTGAAGTATATAACAAAAAAAAATACTAAACCCAAATTAACACATCAAATGGAGCGACAGAGTTTAAATTGATTTAAAATATAAAAGTTTGTAAAGTCCCCCACACGAAAACAATTGTGCGAAACCAGAAGAAGCTCTAAATCCCCAAAACGCCATTTAGAAGAATTCGCCATCAATCCCCATTATTCTAGACGGTTTTTGAGGGATTTGTGCTCAACTTTGCAGCATTTTATAACATACGGTACACATTGTATATTCTTGTCTACTACAATATACATATGTATTATATTGTATATATATATATATATATGTACATAAGTTATGTATACAATTCCACAAAAGACATGTTTGTAGCGTGTAAGTGTTGTGTCGTCTTGTGTGCAAAGAGCCTTGGCGATTATATTTGGTTGTTGGCAAATATTTTCACACCGAAATGTTTGTTTTGTCGCCGCCCGATCTCGGAAGACATGCTATACAAACTTTATACATGTAATACTTATACTTTCAAAATTCGACTCAACAACCTTTGTATGAAAGCAGACAAGAATGGCGAACAACATCACCGCAGTGCGGTTGAACACATTGCGCCTGTCCACAAAACCGCATGACGAAATTTACGAATTTTGGAGGGTTTTCTTTGAATTATTCATTTTTTGTCCGTCTAAGTTGATACTGTGAATTCGTGCAAACTGTGTATAGAGTTAAGAAGAGTTTTTATAAATATACTTTTTATAATAGCAATATTTTTAATTAAATCATTTTAGATGTACATGACAATAACATTGGCGTTTGTTTTGTTATATAGTATATGTTTAAATTAAAGTATCTATTATCCAAAAAATACTATAAAGTATTGTATGAATACAATAATTATATAATATTAAATCAACATTCTAGAAAAAACGTTAAATAATATGTTAATAATGACATAAATAGTATTTTTTACGGAAATGGTATTATAAAACATTTGTTGGCCGAATTGGGGCATTAAATAGAGGTTACGTCAGTTTAAAGTAAAAAAAAATGGGGAAAAAATAAATACAATATAATTTTTTTTTAATTAAATTTCAACTCAAGATTAGTTAAAATAGAGGAAAGAACTTTTACATATTAAACTCTTCAAATTTAAGACTTTGATAGATTTGTAAGTTTTTCCAGTTTTTCCTATTTTATTCACTGTTTTACATATTAACTGTTACCACACCTAAAGTATCGTTTCTACAGGTCGTAAAGTATAGTATGGCTGTTTGCGCCAACTCTTTACCTTTAATAATAAATGACCATTGTTTAACCCTTTGACTCCCCCTTCTATACACTGAAGTATAAAAAAGGTGTTCGGTGGGTTTGAAAATTTCCTAAAATCGATTTGTATCTTTTTATTTTATTAACTGGTACAACATAGTCTAGACTATTCTCCCAAAATTTGAAATCGAACGGAGTAAAATCCTAAGAGACAGAGCTTTCGGAAGCTCCGCCTATCAGGCCATGCGCTTGGCAGCGAGTTTCGGATATGAATACTCTTTCGTCATTCAAACACGTTTACGATTCATTACCAAATGACGTTTCATCAAATAATAATGAAAGTTTAAATCAACTACGAGTATGCCCGAACGAAGATAAAAATCGCATATATATATTTATTTATTTTATTTATTTTTTAGTTACACTAAGTTGTCGAATTTTTACCGAACATTACAGAAGAAATGGCAGTTTTCGTTACACATTTTTCATCAATACCCCCGCTTAAATCATTTTCAATGATAAAAAACTGACGCTGGGACTCGAGAAGCAAGAATAAATATTGCCGCTGCAGCAGGTTGCGCTATAGCCGAGTGGGTTAACGCGTCGGCTGGATTTTTGAGGTCGACGGTTCGACCCCGGCCCCGCAGACCGAAGTGTTTTTCGAATGTAACACTTGAAATCAGTAGGTTCCTCTTGCTATTAATAGGTTATTGATTTGGAATAACGGAACATTAACATACACACGCACCTGTAGAGAACAATAAGTGTATAATGGCGTTGATGATTCACGATTCCGAATATGAAATAGCAAGGAGTCTTTGCAGCGCAAATGCGCATAAAAAAATTCGAACATCCTTGAACTCAGTGGTTGTTAAAAATAATCCGCCCTCCCATACAATTTTTTGCTCAAAATTTGTCAGGGAATTAAAAATTAAAAAATTTAATTAAAAATTAATAATTAAATAAATAAACATTTAATTCCAATTTATACAAAACTGAAAAACAATAAATATAATGTGGACGCAAAAAAAAAAACTTTGTTTTTGGGTCTATTTTGATGGCCAAAAGAAACAGGGATAATATTTAATTCAAAAATATAGTGATTTATAGCTTATATGAGGTTAAATTAATCACGTAATGAGCATGAACTTTAAAAGATGGCATATTTGAAAATTCACACAACTGATTAAGTTATGTGTTAATCGATATTTTTTTATTGTTATTCCATTCTGTATGAATTGGAATTCATTTTTTAATTATAAAGTAACTTAGGTCTTCTTTTTTAAAATATCTGTTCCCAATATGAATAAAAAGCACTCATAATTAAAAAAGAACATTTTTTTTCTATTATTATAACTATTAAATTCAATTTACACACTAAATTAAAAACCTTAAATAAATAAATAGTATCGATCAAGGCCTTTTCTGAATATAATTTCTACAAAGGTTCCATGATATTTTCGAGTTTTATTAAATGCAATTGTGTCGCAGTTATGATTGATAGACATTAAAATTATTTGTATGGATCATGGCTAGTCCGTGAAAATACCCAGTTACAAATTTTAGTCATTTTGGGTGCGAAAATTGAAACCGACCGATTCATAGCCTTCAAAAGACTTCGATCGAGAATAGGAGCCGCTTAGTTGATTTTAATGTGTCAAAGAAACAGTAAGTATTTACCGCATATTATTATCGCCATATGTGAAAAGTTGCCATGGAATAAATATCGACTTAGTCACTATATTGTTATAATTTAATGCATAGAGCGTGCATTTAAATCCGAAACAACGAGCAGAAAATGCAAAGATGATACGTCAAACTGCGTAAGAGATTCTCTTACGTAGGCGTTTCATATATTTGAATGTAAGATAAATGCATACAGATCATAGCAGCTCTTACGTGGTTGTACGTCTGTTTTTTATTTTTTTTTATTTTAAGAAATGTTGAACCATATCGGAATTATAAGTGATCTGCGTTCTTATCAATTGTTTGAAGCATCCTATTTTTATGTGTAATAATACTATTAATTTCGTGATATTTTCATTTCATAATATATGAGGTCATATTTAGATAATTTAACGATATCACTATTTGGTTATCTATATATACTTGTGTTATTTGTGTTTATGTAAGTTTGATTAATTATGTTAATGTAACGGTAGAATTAAACAACTTTATTTTCTGGATTTGGATTAGTGATATTATAACGTATAGATGTTAACATATTTATACTAATAATAGATAAGATGTAATATAAAATATTTTTTTAAAATTAAATTAATTATACATTTAGAAGAAAACCCCTCAGTAAGTTCCTCTTACTATTAATAGCTTGTTTCTGAAATAGGTAACTGATTTGGAATAACAAGGACATTGATGCCATCAATTAACATTTTCATATAGAACATTTAGTGTAGGGCGATGATGATTCACGATTCCGAATATGAATGGCAAAATAGATATCGGTGTTTAGAGGTATCTCAATAGAGGTACTCGTATCTCAATGCAAAGAATTGTCCATTTTAAGTTCTTTTGTTTTAATGTTATGTTTAAATGTTTGTCCTGACGTGACTCTATCAACTTTACAGGGCAAATGCACATATTTTTGAGATATCTCGATACACTCAGATCTATCTTGCTATTTATATTCGGAATCAGAATCATACACCTATTGTTCTACGCAGGGTGCGTATGTTTATATGTTAATTGATGAATGTCCCGTTAGTAGTAGAGTAACTTATATCTTATTTTCATCGATTTTCCATGGTTTGTATAACTTGGTTTTTATATACATAACTTGTAAAAAATAATACATTCTTTTTTTAAAGCTTTAACAAATGCAAGCGAAAAATTTTTTTTCAGAAAATATATATGCCAGAGTTATTTTTAAAATAATTATTCACAATTGCATATTTCACCGAATTACATTCTACCGAATACATTTCTCCGAACATGTTTTAATGAAATTTGTTTCATCGCAACACGTTTTATCTCATATTAGTTTCGTGAATTTAATTTATTATGCTTTGATACACTCTCATCATACAGTGGCATATGTGTATTGTTAAAGGCTCTAATCTATTTACGATTGTTTAGAGTCCTTCGAAGAAACTATGTTTTAAAAGATCGAAATGTTTAATTTGTATTAGAATAAGACAGTTTATTGATTTTATTTGCTTAAATCATAGGCTAATCACAAACTCAAAATTGTTTCATATAAAATAAAAAATCGCAACCACGACATTTTATTTTATCAATAAAATCCACTACAACCCTTTAGCCTATAAAAGAAATAATCCTCTGTATTTACAGCACAGCATTATATAGGTACATGTACATAAATCGTCTGTTGCTGAATTACCACGTAAACACAACATCACTCCACAATTGTATCCCTTTTCGTTTGGATCCGCTTAGAATTTTTGATCTGAACATACAGAATCGCTAAACACATAAAAGCTTCAAATTGTATATATCCACTTTAATACAATATATGTAATTATATATATATATATAACATAATACATATATAATGTATAGCTATGTCAAAAAGGTTATTTAAGAAAACAAAAACAAATTTCGCTCAATGTGTACGTGTGTACAGTGTAATGTGTATGCATAAGAAATGAGCTAACACAGCCACCAATTCCTGGCAAGCGTTAGGTAATCTGTTTTGAATAAGGTGTTGGAGAACAATTTAATTTTACAGATTCCAACCTAATCTGTTTGGAATAATAATATATACGTTATCCTTTGTAGACGACTTGTTGATGTTTGTGGGATTTTCGATT
>JANSTU010034639.1:0-11638 GCA_027564075.1 Bolitophila hybrida
TGTATATGTGTAGTATGTATAATATGTAATTGTATATATTGTATAATGTATATGTATATTTATGGGCATTTGCTTTTCTGTGTCTGCCGGAAAAGCGCACATTTAAGTTTGACCATCAAGCTGATTTATTGTGACCACATGCTTTCAAGACCGGCGCGATAACAAACAACGCATATAAAATCCAATGTAATATTGTAACATTCGTAGAGATGTGTGAATTGTGGAATTCGCGATCATATAAATGTACCTATATACATATATTGCATAAACCGAAAATCCGAAGCCATAACATATATATACTTCCCACCAAAAATCTCGCATGTGCACGCATACGCAGACACTTGTTTAAAGTTGTCAGAGCAAGGACTCGACCGCATTCCTTTTTTGGTGGACATCACAAGCAAAACCGACCACCACTACAATAAAAATTGCTCGCAAATTCGCACCCATTAATGGACTCGCACAAAAACGGAATAAAATAGTTGGTTTGTCCAGTATATACGCATGCAGTACATTGAATACAAACACACACACACACGCAAAAGCATATTACAATTATGCTAATGATTGTTGCAATTTATGAAAATTGTGTGTGTGTGTATGCATAATAAATTCCAAACAAACCACTTTACATAATTTGAACGGCAAAGCGTGTATGTCATGCACTCATAATGTAATATATTATAATATTCGTCTGTTTTATATAATATTATATAATATTTATCTGATAATAAATATACTATTAAATATCTATACATATATATTTGATTTTATTTTATATTATGTTTATTTGCAAATATGTATATATATGGCTATATGTATAGAGTACACACTGAGTACAGTCTGTGTGTGCTGAATGTTTATGACAGGTAAAACCACATCTGAAAATGGTGTATATGAATTTAATGCCATTCACAAAATGCATATAAATCACACGAATCTAAAATGTTGGCAATACGCGAGTAGGGCTGCCGGGTGGGTTTTGGATCCTGTATGACGTGCACTCCGCGTGAGAGGGTTAAAGTGAATCCATACATACATATATACATTATACAGTGGCAATCATTATAATATCAAATTTTGACTTTTTTGATTAATCTCCTATATTTATTTTTGATGATTTTAATATGTTTGAAAAGATATTTTAAACAATTTAAACAATTATATTGTAATGATAATAATGTGATTATTATGTATGCTATTAAAGTGAGTGCCACTGTATAAGTGTATAGGGCATATATACTCAGGTATCTAACATATTATATACACTCTTATAATGTATTTTGTATGTTGTATTATTATGTATACATAATAATAATATAATGTGGCGCAATGCGCGTGATTATGTACGACGTGCCTGAAGTTTGGTGAGCGCATGTTTGTCATAGTAGAAGACAACCCGTGAAGGGAAGCTTCGCGGTCGGTGGTAGGAGGAGTGGTTTGATACGCTGGGTTGAATTACGATATTATAACGTTGTCATCGTTTTGTGATAGAACATTTATTTGTAAATACAATAAATCTATTTTTAAGTTAATTTGAATCACGCATTCTATATATTTGAGTGCGTTAATTTAGTGATGTTTTCGATACATTTTCTTTAATGATGTATTTTACCTATTGTTATTCAAATTATTGTTATCTAACTATGAATATCAATATGGTGTTTTGTTTTGATTAAAGGTCAGTAGTTAATCGATTTTAATAAAATTATGTTTTGTCTCGTAAGAGGATGGAGCCGAGCAAGTCAATAGACTGTTGTTGTTGATTCCGTTTTAGTGTTAACTTTTTTTTGATAAAAATATAAGCTAAAAATAAACTTAACTAACAAATGTTAGCACATAATAAACCATTTATTAAATAAAATAAATATAACAAGAGCGTTTTTAATTAACAGTTTAAAACTAGAAAGGAACCGATAAAAGTCTGCCAGATTATTACGAACGATTATTCGAATAATATTCGATGTTTGTTTGTCTGTTTGTATAAATGGTCCAATAGGCGCTCACACGTGGAAGATAGCGGTTGGATCTTTTTTGGATAGAAAGGGGAGAATCTAACTCAGGTAATAGGATATACAGTTATTAGGTGACTCACCCAATGCTTTATGAATTGGCGTATTTTAGGAACATTTTTTTCTTTATATTTTAAAATGTAATATTTTATTTATAAAATTCAATTCAGATAACGGCCGATCTCCGTAGATGCATACTCTTCATTAATTTTCTGCACCTCTCTTTTTTCTAATGTGTGTGTGAGTATAGTTAAATGGTATAGGTATATCGTGTCTGCATAGAGATATTTCACGCACAGATAAACAAAAACGCTGGTTTTAGAAAAAGTTTGTTTTGACAGATCAAGTGCGAACGCAACTTTAGGGTGTTTCCTTTCTGTCAATATGACGTATTACTTAATTTTCTTTAAAATTCAATGCAATGCAATTCTATCTATATATAAAAAATGAAATAATGTCCGTTGGTAACGCCATAACTAATGAACGGTTTGACGGATTCGACTATTTGTATTTGTATTGAATTGTAAATTATGTAAGGATGGTTTGTTAAAAAAAATATTTCTACAAAAATGAATTCCACATAAGAATTCCTAAATTTTCGATTATTTCAAAACGATCAGCAATGGCAAAATATAGAATTCCAACCTTATCTTCTACGATGTCTGAAAACGTAAATTTTAGGCGCTCGACTTTAAAGACTTGCGGTACAATTCATAAGGGTGCCGTACGAAATATCGATAAAAAAATCTCGACAGTAAAAGCCGTGCTCAAAAAAATATCGAATTACTTCAATAAAGTAAGAAAAATATGATTGCGTTTGCATATACAGTTTTTTTTACAATTTTCAGAAACCAAAAACATATATATATTTTTTTAATTGCCACAGAGTGAAATATTTATACTAATATTTTTCAAAAAATAAAGCTGACATGTTTTTATTTATTTTAGCAATATTCTTTAGTCGATTTAATTTTTAACAAATACATGCTGTTTGCCTAGCTCGCGTATAAGCAAATAAAGCCCCACGTTCGGTTTGATAATTAGTGTTTTTAGTCGACGATGCTGCGTTCTTGGTAAATTGAGCTTAACAGCATCGGAAATAGACCAAAACGTTGGACTATATTGTAGAAGCTTCTTCCCTATACCAATATATATTTATTTAAATTAGTTCTTTTTTTAAATATATATATTTTTTTTGGCGCCGAATGTTAATGAATCCTATTTGTCGTGAGCGGTTTGAGATTTTCGAGATTTTTTGTTAGATTTTGAAATTCGAGATTTTGAGTTCGAGATTTTGTCAATTTTGTCATTCGAGATCTTGTCATTCATTTTTTTTCGATATTTCGGACCCAACCCATTTCAGAGCGAATATTTGGAAACGCATTTGTTCTGTTGGTAGGCGATTTTCGCCAAACACTGCAATTCATTGCGTTTCGTTTCGGATTATTATCGTAAATCCCAAGGTTTGGTTGGGCCAATGAGCAATTATGGTATTTAATCGTTGGTCGATTGCATTCGTAGAAGACGATCGGCAGCGTCACAGATCACGAGGAAGCCATCAATTATCCAGTTGAATTCCTGCATTCATTGGATTTAACCAAAATGCCGCCGCATATAATTCAACCGAAGCTGTGAAATGGCCCAGTCTTGACGTTAAGCAGCTGTAGAACAACGTGATTGTGGCACCACTTCTTATCGGAAAGTTCAGAACCAAGAACATTGTCTATCGCCAAGTTACACAGGAAGGAAAGAAGGAAGGGAACGGGGAGGGAAGGAAGGAGGGAGTGAAGGAGGAAGAGAAGGAAGAAGAGCGGGGGAAAGATAGAGGGAGAATGGGAATCAGAAAGAGAAAGAGGAATGAAGGGAGGAGAGTGAGGGTCAAGTAGGAGATATATAAAAGAGAGATAATTTATTCATGTTTTGTTTAGATATTTAAATGGTGGATTAAGTTAGACCTTTTTTTGAACTGACAAAAAGCGATTCGTCTCGAAAGTTCTGATACATCATCGACTTCTTCTACAAAAAAATAGTTTAATTTATTAAGGATAGAAATTTCTCCAAATTGTTTGTTAATAGCAAAATTAAACATAAACACGATTTTGTGATTGCACTCAAATAACACATTGAAATAAAATATGATTTTTTCCAGTGCGTATTTTGATAAATGAACGGATTGAAAAAACAACAAGATTCCTAAAACTCATAATGTTTGTAAAATAAACATAATTCTTTAAAAAATCCATATTTATACCAAAAATTTTGAGATTTAACACGTGTCTTAAACCTAATAAATCATAAAAACTATAATTTTTGAAAAAAAAACGTAGTTCATTAGATAAAACACAGCACTCTTAAATCCCACAATTCATATACATACTCATATGTCTAATTCCTTGATTTAGTCGCAATTACGATCCAACTAGGCAATAACATCCTTACAATGGATCATGGCAAGTGTGTGAAAATACGCAGTCACAAATACTTGAACATTTTATGATTAAAATATTCCAAATTCCCGGCCCCTGGGTTGATAAGCAGTATCCTAGACCACTGCGTCTAAATATATGCAATAATTATATATGAATGATGTAAAAGACGAGAACATTAATATATATAATATATAAATAATAATGTGGGGTTTTCATTATATTTTATATTATTCTTTTTATCTGAATTCAAAAAATTCTTTTTTTTCTAAAACTTTGAATATATTTGGAGGACATTTTACGCTGAAGGAGTCATTTTCGGTAACTCTCTTCCTCCTTAACTGTATTAAAGCTTAATCATCTTTTGTATATTAAAAATATTTATATTTTTACATATTTAAAATTCGAATGTAATTTAATTTTGAATAATAATAATTAATCATTATTTGTTTCAAGCACAGAAATCAAATCGTTGAAGCTTTTTATTGTTATTTCAAAATCAGTACAATTGAAATAAACATAAACATCCTAATAAAAATGTAAAAAAATGATCGAAACACTCCATGAATAAGCTTTCCATATTTCGCTGAAGAAAAACAACACACAACGTTTTTATGTGTATGTAAAGTAACCCCTAAAATATACGACCCGATACCACTTTACCCATATTCGTATTTTCGCTGAGTCTCGATTTAAGCATACATTCAAAGCAAAAGCATTGTGAGTGATATATATATATATATGTGTATGTGTGTGTGTGTGTAATGTGTATGTAGTATGAACCCAAAGTATAAAACCGTTATGTTTGCCTGTGTAAATGCAAGTTGGACGATGTGACATTAGGGGCTGGTTGGTGTGCCAGCCGCTCCGGGGATCAACTTTCATTTCCTTACGCAAACTTTTACTAAGAGTCGGCGTCGCGTCGTATACAAGACTTTTCTCGAGGACATTCTCTGCTGCTGTATGCATTCTGGGTCGATCGGTATGTTAACAATCATGTCCAAACATAGCGCGCTTACAGATTTCCCGGCGATTTCATTGGGTTCGTGTATGGGTGGGTTCGTTTGTTTGTGATGTAGATGTATATATTGTTGTTTGTTTGATCGAATTGATTATTCTCGAATGTTTCACAATGAAAGATTCTGTGGATTCGTTTTTTCCGCAAAGGAACACTCACACTACTCTCAAATATATACAATCGTCTATTGTAAATGTATGCGTCAATAGTTTGTTTATCTGTACAAAAACACGATAATTTGATTTTTATTATTATATTTTTTGCTATGCAATACTAAAAAGCCATTTGCAATAAAAAAGAAATACAAACATGACATATACTGATAATAAAAAGGGTATAAATTCGAACATATGTGCCTATTTTCAATGTATTGTGAATTTGATTTCTTTATCAAGGGGTGGCGGGTGCGCACGCATTTTTACAACAAGGCAAATTATATCTGGTCACGCATATCAATAGAAGACTTATTATACTATTTCCACTATGTACACATAATAATATGTATATTATAGTACTTACCATATTTAAATATATAGTGTGAACCCTCTTTAGGGATGTGTCGATATGACAACAGACCTCAATAAAAGCCAAACAAACGACTATTTTCTTAGAAATGATTTTTATTTGATGAATTTCTTTAATATAAAAGCTTTACATTTTGTAACATAATTTCGATTTCTTAACTTAAACGTATTTTTTATATAAATCGACGTATGCTCGCCTTTACGTGTATCTATGGGTGTGTGTGTTTTAATGTATCTTGATGATGGCAAGCATTTTCGATTTAAAAATAGGTGTTTTAACATATTGTGTATATTGTTCCTAAGGGCACAAAAAGTAAACACAAAACATTAAGTACAATTTATGTATTTGTTAGGAAGTCGCAAGCAATAATTTTTAAATACTATATAATATATTTATATAATATACTTTGAATTCGTGTAGAATTCCACTTACAAATATTCAGTTTAAAGGGTATATATAGTTTTATTTCTTGCTTTTTGTTATCTTATGTAATCGTCCACTCATCGGATTGATATCTTTTCGCTTAATTTTAATAGATTTACTTTAAATTCTAAGCACATTTTTTTCTGTGTGATTACATATATAATATTTACTATGTATTTGTATATGCAAGTAATTTAATATGTTTATGTATATGAGTGTCTTAACAACATGATGATTGTGTGTGTGTATATTTTTATATGTTTTTCAAATGTTTGTAGTATTTATGGCATTTTTTTTAAATTTGTATAACATTTTGAATTGTCTGCTTTTTAAAATTTTAAATGTTACTTTTGAACGCAGAGAAATTTGTGGGTGAGTGTGTTTTTTTTTTTATTTACTTTCAGCTAATATCACAGTTTTAACATCTTTTTTCTTTTGCGTTTTCTCAAATCATACTTTGTTGCTGTTGCTATTTGTTTATTAAGAGGAGAGTGTTTCGTTTACTTTTAAATATTGCTACGATATACTTATAGTTTTCTTGTTGATGTTTGACTGTGAATCTGGTTGGCCGTGTCGATTGGATGGTTTTTCGCGTGGAAAATGCAGGATTCACAGATCAATTAAGATTATATTGTTGTGTGCGAGCAGATGCTAGATAAGATCTTGTTTAGTTTCGGAGCAGTTCTTCTACGAGATCGGTCAAGGATTTCAGTTGACGAGTGCCTATTTTAAAAAAAAAATTGAATAAACAAAAATCATTATTTGGTTTGCGAGATCTTTAAAACTAGTGTTAACTAAATAAAATATAAAAAATAATATATATAAAAATATAAATAAAAGGCTAATTTACCTCCTTGTCAGACATTGGGACTAGTCTGAATTATGTCGTTGGGGTGCTGGTTACTGTAGTTCTGTCTTGGAGAGCATTGCTGTTAAAACATAAGAATATTTTTGAGTTAGAAATTAAAAACTTAAATGAGTTAATCTTAAATTAAATGTGAAATTATTTAACTCGTATTTCGGTCGATCAGTACAATATATAAGAAATTCTTATTGTTAATACAAATCTGGATGTACATCATAGACAATTATTTGGCAT
Organism: Bolitophila hybrida; assembly: GCA_027564075.1. Classification (NCBI taxonomy): domain Eukaryota; kingdom Metazoa; phylum Arthropoda; class Insecta; order Diptera; family Mycetophilidae; genus Bolitophila; species Bolitophila hybrida. Next base: position 7,504 of record JANSTU010034639.1, read on the forward strand.
TACATATATACACTCTATAACAATATTAAAAATCCTAAATAATTTATTATTTTATATGTATTATATGTATATATGTGTTTTATATTTATTTATTTTTTTTTAAATTAGTTTTCTATATAAATAGTATAAATATTTTTTCTTGTTGCCCAGCTCTAAATTTTATTTTGTTGACCCATCAAACATTAGGAGGTTCAATAATACAAAAATACAGCGAATTCGTTTAGCTTATATGAAAACATTTACACTCTGGATTACTACAAAATCATTAAAGTGGTATCGTATTTAGGAAATTCATTCCTTTTAAACGAGTCAGGAATTGTAGTAGGCACGCAAACTCAAAAACCATTCAAAACTCCTTTTTTCATATTTGCGTAAATTCTGACTGGAACCAAACCGATCATTATGAAAATTAAAATGATGATTATTTATAAAATTACAAGGAATATAAACCAACTTCTGTAATGATATAATTTTGTTATGATATCTTTTTTTTAGTATAATCAGTAAAAATAGTTAATTTTTTTATTTTATGTTCACTTGCATTATAAGAAAATAGGTCAGTAAGATTAAATTAAAACATTTTTTAGATCAGATAAAAATTGGAATCGCTACAAATCCCGCAATTGGAAAAGGGCATAATTTTTTTGGGTTAAATTATTTATAAAAATAAACAAAAGTTCTCAAAATATGTATAAAATCATGTCAAAATATGATTGAATTTTAATTAATAAATTCTCCCCATTAAAAAAACGGTCTGCGAGTTGACCAAATATATTATTATTTTAGGCTTCTAAGAAAATCACCTTTGGCATAAATTTGTATTTTAAATCGGCAGGAGCGTATTTAGTAGATGTTGTTGTTGTTGTTCAACGGTATTTCGATTTGTCCAAACTTATCGGAGTGAAGTCTGAGTTTAATTTTTTGTTAGTTTGAATATTTTGGAAATGTTTTGATGGGAATATTTTAAACTTGGTTAACGCTTTGCGTGTGCTGTTACAGGATTTGTTAGTGAATTTCCGTCGTAATATGTTCACCACGGAACGCCTTTATGGTCCCTTTTCGACCAGTATCACGTTTCCTTTCAATGGATTTTCGATTAAGGATTCTGTACACAGAAGATTTTCACACACCCTCGCTGTAAATGTTGAACAGTGAAATGTTTTCCACGATCTTTGAACTTTTCGAAAAATTGTCAATACGATTTCGCGAAACCTACTGCACTCTACTTGGATCAACCGTGAGACATATATTTTTTACAAATTTAATGCAAAATAATTAAAGTCCACGGACTTTTATATTTGGTAAACATATCAAATCGCTTTTTTACATTCGTATTAATTTATATAATTTCGTGGAAATGACTTTCATCCCGCAGAAAGTCATTTTAAAAAAAATACTTTGTTCTATACCCCGCGGACTTTCACTCTGTAATCATTTGTAATTATAGTACATATAACAGTATATATTTCTGCTTAGTAGTCGTTTAAATTATCTGTTTATTAAAAACAAGTTAAAAAAATGCCATTATCGATTTTATTTTATCGATTTTATTATCGATAATATTTAGCAAGTTCACGTTCAAAATTTTGTATAGCATAAATACCAACTTTCCCCTTAAAAGGACTTAGCCTTACTTAAATATTTATAAATATTTAAAGTTAAAACAAATTATTGACTCACCAGCTGCTTTTTCTCCCAGGATTTCATGGCCGATTTGTATTTCTCAAACTCGTTGCACCAGTCCGAATAGATTTTCTGGTAGTCAGTACTCTTATGAGGTGGTGTGCATCTACACAAAAAACAAAAACATTCAATAAGTAAAACAAAAAAACTTAAAACAGCCCCCATTTTAAATTAGTATTAACCATAAATTCATCAAATAATGCCTTACCTGTGCGCGTCGACGGTAATGCTGTAGCTACACAATAAAGAGCCACCCAGATAGCAATCGTATCGGCCTCCATCTGCTTCGTTGACCGTTATTACAACCAACCCCCGTTCTGTGGTTTCAATGTACTTGATGGGGCTGTACTTGATAACATCTCTGCAAAAACACACACAAAAAACCAGACAGACGAATCAATAAAAATGACCGTCATAAAAAGTTATGTTTATTATGCTCTCTTACCGCCCCTTCTCCTTCGAGTGGTGATACCAGGACACTTGTTGATTCTTCAGCACTTCTGGTATCTTGACGAAGCATCCTAAATGCACACTCTGTCCGTATGTAACGACCACCTTCTTTTTGAGTACACTTGTGTCGCAAATGTCGTACGTATCATTGCCCACGTCCTACAGATTCAAATGTGTATAATTTAACGATCGATTAGCATTTTAGCCAGCACACACACATATACACACAAACACGACACTACATAAATTATATAATCTATGCAATTAATGCGTACCTGTAATAGTCCTAGCTCGTACGGACGGCACACGCCTGTATCTTTGTCCCATCCACAATACGGATCCTTAACACACCTAAAGCAGCTATCATATCGTCGATTGCACATAGCCAAATCGATTTGTTTAACACGATGGTCGGTGGACACGTACAATGATTTTCGGCTCTGGCTGATTTCCATAACTTGAATGGCCTCGTTGGCGGCAACCTCAAAAATGTCCAGTAGTTTCGAATGTGGCTCATTGTTGCGGTAGTACTGGACAATCTTGTAAATGCGTCCCAAATTGGTGCCAATATACAGAACGGTATACTCTTGATTGAGCAAATCGATTTTTATCCTAATATACGATTGAAGAAGGGCGGAATGTTAAAATACGACGACACGAAAATGTTATTACGTGCTTACGCAAACGGAGTTTGACTTACTTGTCGACGACGAGTTTCGTGAAGACGAGGTCACGCTTGTAGAACACGGGATTGTGATGCTCATGATTAACGGCTCTGTCCATCAGTGGATGTGAACGAATGAAATTCAGCACCGTGTCGGGCAGACTGGCGGTGTCATCGACACACGTACCAGGCCGTGGTTCTGGTATTTTCGACTTGAGTACCGGCAGCCATGCGGAGTTCGATGATGCCTGTTCCTTGAATTTCCCTGTGGACAGACGAAAACACGTTTTGTTATAATGGCATAGAGAAAATACTCATTCAACCGAATAATACGTGTTTTATGTGTACTGCGGTTTGTGTGGGTCATAAATGTGTACGTCGGAAAATACCTTACCTGCAAAAGCTCCATGTATTTCGTTAATATCAAAACTACACACAGCCGATCCGACAAGTCCATTTGTGCTGGTCGTGAAAGTGGCATAGAATTTCGTCTTGTCGCTGGGCAACTGGTAGACGGCCTGAATTTCGTTAAAGTAGAATGGAAATTCACCGGAGATGCTACAGTTAAGACGTGCCTTTAGGTAAGTAGCCCAGTTCTGGCTTAAAATGTTTTTGCCACCGGTGTCTTTTTTGCAGACACGTGCGATTCGTGAGTAAACTGCCTTGCCACAGTTAATGTACTCTACAGCCGTTTCGCGGAAAAAGAAGTACACGTAATCATCGATGTCGAATGAGCCAACGAAATTCGGTTCTAAAAGTAAAAAAGCCCAGGCTGATTAATCCACACCAAAAAGCTCTATGTGCGAGTATTATATATAACAATTGTGCAAAATGCACACATATTAGATTTGTGCCGAGACACATTGACGCTTTTCCCAAGCGCCTAGCCGAAGATTAATGCTTTCATTACAAAAAGCTCTTTGGCCGTATAAAATGCACAAAGAAAGTTTATATCAGTGTATATTAAGACAAATGCGCACTAGCGACTCTGAGTGCACTGGCCATATAGCACTTCTGAACAATTAAGCTGTACTATATATTTTTGTGTTGCTTATACTCTTAGACTGTTAGTCTGACTGGTTTACTGTGAACAACATTTGGAGAGTTTTTTTTTCTAGGAAATTAAGTAATAATTTAAGGCAAAATTTTTATCAAGCACAAATAAAGCAAAGTGCTATTATAAATATTTATAAAAACAATGAATAAGCCATGAGAGAAAAATACAGTATATCTAAAGGGTTTTTCAATAGGTGCGCTTCAACATCTTCAGCGATGAGGCTCACTTTTGGCTAAATGGATTTGTCAACAAGCAAAATATGCGTTACTGGGCAGGAAGCA
>JANSTU010034650.1:0-11633 GCA_027564075.1 Bolitophila hybrida
ATATCTCGCTATAAAATTTAATTGTAGGTACATCGAAAATTACTTTCCCTTTCTAATTCATTAAATTCAGTTCAATAGATTCATGTGAATAATATAATATACACACACACACACACATATATGTATATATATAAAACAGCGAATGTTTACGTTAATTGCTTGGGATCGACGAACAATGCGACTAATCGACGGTATTAATATGCGTCGCACTCACTTACTTTAGAATCCACACGTAATTATTTATTGGACGGAAGAGCAGAGAACATGTTGTGTATATAAGAAGTGTTGCTGCCTCTTCGAATTTATTTGTTTAGCTCGTTTATATATCTTATGCTATTGCATGTGGGATGACTCACTCGGCAGCTCGAGACGATGTATTAAATATGTACTACGTGCGCGAATATCGAAAGAAAAAGGCGAGGAACATTTTTCGAAAGAAAAAGAAATAATTTGTAGTATTAAGTATATCTTATTAATCGACGGTTCTTTTATAAAATTGCGGTAATAATAAATTTTGATTGTATTAATATACATTTAGAAATGTTAGATTAAATTGTATATAGATATATATTAATATCGATTCCAATGCACCAAGTCTATAACTGTGTTATGTGTTGTGATAATCGTATTATATTGCTGTTGCGAATTTACACTGCGCAAGTCATAATTCGTGCAATATTTTTAGCGTTTGCAGATCTATTTCGGTATAATTTTGTATTTGCTTTTTTTGTAATTCCATTTGAAAATGTTGATAGTTTTGCACTATTGCAAAAAGATATGTGAATATATTTTTAAACGAATATGTAAACACTTATATAATATTCAGTATACATCAATTTATAAAAACAATGTATACATACAAAGTTAAGTATATTTTAATATGTATATTTATATGCCTGCTAAGTACATATGTAGGTATACATATATACTATATACTTACAAGAAATATAGACAGATGCTAATGAAGTTAATGAACTTTTGTGTGTGTAAATGATTACACTATTTTGATTTTTTTATATATAGTAAATAAATATGATAATTTCTGTTCCCGGTTAATCGATTGATTAAATGTCAACTAATAATATAATTTATATTTTCAGATAAGTCTACTCCACTTTGTCTTTAAATGTACTCATTGCAATGGTAAAAAATTAAAAATTAAAATTAAGAAAATATATTATTAAATCTAATTTTTATATGTTTCAGGTATATTTAAATTTCTGTTGATAAAATAGTCATAATTAAAAACATGCAGTCTTCAACAAAAGAAGTAGTACGAAGTCCAACGACACCATTGGGCTCGTCCATTGAGGACCTTGATGAATTATGCATCGAACAGGATCTTGATAAACTTGAGGATATTACTGATGTCGGAAGTAAACCTCATTTTCTCGATTACGATTCAATTCCTCCGCCCGGTTTCGAGGATGATTGTAGTAGCATAGTGGCCGTCAAGGGAATGCCACGTAATACTTATTCCGGTGAAATGGTTAAAGTTGACAAACGAATCGAGACCGATGGAGAAATAAGTGACTATGAGGCAAACAGTCGTCTTAAAAATCAACGAAAAGAAAATAGCACACTTGATACTTCTGAAAGTATTGCTAGTTTCAATATAACACCAAAGAGTCCAACTTCTACAGGAGCATTAAGTACGGGAACTCGTAGGAAAAAACATTTCTTAGATGAAAATCCTATACCACCTGATTATGAACTTGAACGAGAACATCGTAGTTTAGATCGTAATTTTGAACGTGCTCGAGAGTTTGAAATTCATTTCGAACGCAAACATTCATTGGATAGAGAACGCTCGAAAAAACTTAAAGAACCTAGTTATACACTAACTCGTTTCTTAGAGAATGATATTGCTCCAGTGAACCGTGGAACATGGCCGTCTGACCGACCACAAGATACTATATTTTCTAGTTTGCCGCCTGGCGAACTTAAGCACTTAGGTCCGAAGGTGGAATGTGTTTACTCGCTATTGTCAATGCTAGGCTGCAATGACCAGCCAGGTATGTCAAGCAAATTTCTTGAATTATCCAAGTCACCAGAAACATGTGCTACTCTCCGGTTATCACGATGTATTCCCCTGATCGTACAAATGATTCATTCGGATGCAGACGAACAAACTAAGAAGCGCGCAAGTTTGGCTCTGCATAACGTTGTAAACTGTCACCCAGATGATAAAGCCGGACGTCGTGAGGCCAAAGTGCTCAAGCATATCGAACAAATCATGGAGTACTGTGAATCTTTAAAGAATATACTAAACAATGGTGAGGCAATGGCTGATGATAGCGATCGACATCCTTCACAAGCAATTTGTAGTCTCATGAAAATAAGCTTCGATGAGGATCATCGACACGCTATGTGTCAGCTTGGAGCACTACAAGCTATCGCTAGTATCGTGCACTATGACCACGCCGTTCATGGTCACGATTCCACGGACGATCGATGCATATTGCTTCGAAGGTATGCTGGAATGGCTCTTACGAATCTTACATTTGGCGATGGCAATAACAAAGCTCTCTTATGTACGAATAAAGAATTCATGAAAGCCCTAGTCGCTCAGTTAAACTCCACTGCTGATGATTTACTACAGGTTACTGCTAGCGTTCTACGAAATTTATCCTGGCGAGCGGATAACAATATGAAAACGGTTTTAAATGAAATCGGTACAGTAACGGCTTTATCACAAGCTGTTATGAAAAATAAAAATGAAAACACACTGAAAGCGCTGCTTTCTGCACTTTGGAACCTGTCGGCTCATTGCAGTACAAATAAGGCTGAGTTTTGTGCAGTCGATGGAGCTTTAGCTTTTCTCGTGGATATGCTGGTTTATATAGGACCGAGCAAAACTCTAACTATTATAGAAAATGCAGGCGGAATTTTAAGAAATGTGTCTAGTCATATTGCTGTAAAAGAGGACTATCGAAAAATTCTACGTAATCGAAATTGTTTAGGTATCTTGTTACAGCAATTATCGTCTGAGAGCTTAACTGTGGTCAGTAATTCTTGTGGTACTCTATGGAATCTTTCGGCTCGATGTCCAGAGGATCAGAAGTTTTTACTAGACAACAAAGCTGTGTCAATGCTAAGTCTACTGATACACTCAAAACATAAGATGATATCGAATGGCAGTAGTGCTGCTCTTAAGAATTTGCTCAGTTTTAGACCGGGTGGTGTGAGTCACAGTAGCCTCGACCCGATTGCAAAATCAATGCGCCTTAAAGAGCTACCGAGCCTGAATGTACGTAAACAACGAGCCCTCGAACAGGAACTTGATATAAACTTGTCCGAAACATGTGAAAACATCGAAGTAACAACACCTCCAAAAGAATCGAAGCCCGTAGATTGTTTCAAGAAACAAGATCAATCCAGTTGTTTCGGACCTTCTGTAAGCAAAGTAAACCGTTTATCAAAATCGGCGATTGTTTCAAACAGTGATGGTCGTGACTCAAGTGTATCTGTTAAAGCTAACCTGGATTTCGAAAAACTTCATCGTGCCTCCAGTTCACCTCTAGTTAAAAAAGTTGACACAGATATGACATCAGATACACCTACTGTAGAAATAAATAGTGATATAAATGATGTGATGCCCGAAGCTCCGACACCGGCCCCAAGAAAATTAATTAATAAAACAGGCGAAGAAAACTTTGAAAACGAGGAGTCAACAAGCAGTACATATCAGGAGACGGATTTAGATCAAATAACCAATTTTTCTTTGCGATATGCAGAAAATCAGACGGGAGATGATTCAGATGTTGAAGAAACTTCGAAAGAGCCTAACAAGGCATTCGAAAGTGAGATAATACTCATTTTAGAAGATTCCATGCAATGTTACGAAACCGAAGGTACGCCATATGTCATTTCAGGTGCTGCATCGGTTAGTGATTTGCGAATGGTTAAGACTGAAACAGGTTCACAATTGAACAAAGGAAAACTAGCTAAGAGTGGACCAACAACCGTTGAGAACTCAGGCATAAATACTCCGGAGAAACCGACAAAATATTGCGAGGAGGGCACACCAGGATACTTTAGCCGTTGTGACTCATTTAGTAGTCTTGAAGATATAGAAGGTGCTTCCGCTCCAATCTGTTCTAGATTGAAGTCTGATTCAATGGTTAAAGAGTCTATTATAGAAGAGGATGAAAAAGAAACGAATATACAAGAGCCTCTTGCCGAATGTATTGAAAATCAAGAAAGCAGTGTACCTTGTACAAACCCAACAACTCCTGGAGGATCAGCTTCAAAGGCAGTTACTTTTGTAGATTTTGCTTTGGAAACTCCCCTTATGTTCTCGCGACACAGTTCATTGGATTCGCTATCCAGTGCAGAACCAGCAATGGTTGATGATCGAAGCTCGGTTATCAGTGATTTTAGGTAAGCACTATGATTAATTCAAATATTAAAATAATTTTATCAGTATATTATTTAATCTAATCTTATAACTGCATTCCATTAGGTTGCAATCAGTTCCTTTATTTATATAAAATGTATTCTGTTTTGTAGTCGGCTGGCCAGCGGCATAATTTCACCTTCCGAGATTCCAGATTCTCCATCGTTTCCGATCACACCTCCAGCGCCAAACCACAGACCAAATACAAACCGTTTACGCAGTGTTTTTGAAGATGACTTAAATACGTTTGGTGTCGAGCACACACCAGCCCAATTCTCATGTGCAACCAGTTTAAGTAATTTGAGCATGGACGACGAACCAAAGATCGCCACGGACAGTTTGACAAAGGAAATGAGACTTTCCGTGGAACAATTAGACATTGCACAATCTATGTCTCTAGAACCTGCAGAAACAACACATACAACTAATAGCAAAATCGTATCAGACAGTGATGACTCTGAAATTGATGATAATTTAATGGCAACTTGTATAAATATCGGAATGAACCGTGGACGAAGTCAGACCAGCATATTATCTGATCGTAATTTAACCGCTACTCAGTCCAACAGTTCAATTACATGTAGTAATTCCAAAACAGTTGACCATAAACAAGAATCCAATTTGTCGGAAGACAGTACAAGTGGATCCGATGTCGGAAATGATGATTTGCTTCAACAATGTATCCGAGATGGTATTCAAAAAAGAACTACTTCAAAGCCGAAACCAAAAGCCCATACACCACAATCTATGGCCATCCTTCCGAATAACATAATAAAAGAGAATCCTATTCGAATGCTTCGAAAAGGTGGTATTCCAGGCTATATGACGCCAAAGGACGAAACCAGTCGTTTTGAAATAGAAAATAGTCCATGCAGCTTATCAATTGTTTCCGGTCTGTCGGAATTAACTGTCGGATCGGGTATCACACATACATCCAGGTAAACTATCATATATTATGTTTAATTAATAAATTCTACAAAATATATTTGTTTCTAGATTACCTGCAAATAATCTACCACCGTACAAACCAATCACGCAGAATTATCAAAATGCTGCAGATGATTCTTTGAGTTCTCTATCCATTGATTCGGATGACGACAATATTTTAAGTCAGGTATGTTAATATTACAGCGAAAAAAAACATGAATACTAGAAATGTTTACTTATTTTAGGCAATTGCTGCCGGAAGTCAAGCTAAAACTCAACAAACCGGTAACAGAACTATAAATGCGATTTGTCAACCATCATTATCAGTTCAAAATACTACGCCACCATACCTGTCTGCCCGATCAACAGGCCAAAAAACGACAAACGCAAACGATTCCATGAGTTCAATGGACTCCACTGATTCAAATGACACACAGCACGCTTCAATTTTAGAGCAATGCATTCAATCAGGCATGCACAAGGCTTCCAAAGATATATCGGCTACAAAACCGAAATCAGTAATATCGGAACCGCTTCCAAGACCAAGTAATACGTCTTTTTCTCCTAAGCGATCACAGCTTCCAACATTTAAATCTGAGTTTAAATCACCTTCACAATTTGAAAGAGATCGCCAAAGAGAACGCGATCGTAAAGATGAAATGCTTCTAATGGAATGCATTAATACTGGCATGTCCAAGGCAATAAATCGTGTTGATTCTCAAATCATGGGAGTGGATAGACATGTACGACAGGTTTTAGCGCCCACAGATTACACACATCGATTTTCGAATGTAAACGATGGCGAAACATTTCACCAACATAAACAACAACCACAGTCACTACAAGATGCCGTTCCAAAAAACGGGGTGACTACGTCTGCAGCTGTGTGGGATACAATAGTACAAGGTGCCTCCTGCACGGTTTCAGACGTAGAGATGGCGTTCCCACCCGAAGGCACAAAAGAGTTAAAAAAAGAACTGTCGCCCCTCCAATGTACAATCCAAACGATCAAAATTGGATCTAGTGAAAGACTACTTGAACGAATTCAATCTGATGATTGTGGAAATATTCTTCAAATATCACATAAAAGTCTAAATCTTAGTTGTGAAACAAATCCATTAGACGTCTCCAATGAGTATCCAGCTCAGAAACTTAGTCACTATGAGTACACAGACCCAGAGTCCAGTATGGAAATGGAAGTATCAAATGAATGTTTAATGGAACAGAGCTTGGATATATCAATCTCTAAGAAAATGGACAAACACAAGGATCCTGACTTGATGCTTCAGTCTGTAGAAAGATTAACACAACAATTAGTATCAACAGCTGAATATCTACGCACTGCAACACCCTTTGACGATGACGAAGATAAGACAGTACATGAGAAAGTATCGAGTAGCAATTCGAATAATACATGGAATGAGGACACATGTCCGAATGGAATATCGTTCCCAAGCATAAGTATGACAATGCCAATGATTGCATCCATGAATGACGACGACGCTACAATAAGTGATGTGTATCCATTAAATCTAGATACCACAAATCCAGAAGAAGATCCTTATGAAGAACCAACACCAACTAATGAGTGCAAGAGTTTTATTGAGCAATGTTCTCCACGTCGTTTTGTTATTGGTGGAACCACTGTAAATCCCGAAGATTTTTATTCTACAAATGCACTGGGAAATTGTTCGTTAGAAGAAACTCTCGAGTTCGACAGCATCGATATGGGCCTTTCTTCCCAACCAGCTTCCTTGGACACCGATACAAATACCATTGTAAATGATGATTCTTCGGGCAACAGTGTAGTATTCCAAGTTGGCGGTGAAGTTCAACAGCCATTTCGTGATAATATGTCTAGTTGTTATTTATCGTCTGGTCCATTTTCTTTTGGAACTTCTTCAACGATGACCAACTCAACAATAATTGCTATGGAAGCCAAAAAGCTGGCTACTGAACTATGGAATATGCAAACAATGTCAGGCAGCTCGACCAGTCTAGATTTAGATCACATTCGCCCTCCGTCTGGTATGGAATGTATTAGTATGACAGGACGAATAGAACCACCCTACAGTCCTCAATTATCGCGTTCCCGTAAAAAGTCATTACCTCTAGGCATTGTTGCCAGGAGAGCTTTGAACCATATTATGCCTATTGGCAGTTTAGAAAGTGTTAATTCAAGTTGTAATTTGGATAATGTTAAACCACCTTCTATTATGGATGATCTTTTAGATTCCATGATAAGTGTTGCGAGCATTACTTCGGAAGTCATTGATAGCAATGCATCGCATCAAGAAGTCACTTCCAATTATGAGACAGCTTTGAGTGATTGTGATGATACTTTGACCTTGCGCAGTTGTATAGACTTACCCAGCGATACTACACCGCTTCCATCTGACATAAGCAGTGCCGATTCAAGTCCGAAAAAAACACGAAGTCTAAAACGCATGTTGACGCCACGCCAAAAACGCCAGGTTGTCAAAGAGCGCTACAGAACTTATACAATTGCTGCAGATATTATGGTCAAAGAAAAAATCGATGAACTGAAAAATGAAAGTAATGCCGACGCCGGTATTTTAGACGAAGAATGGAATCAAGTTGAAATTTCAGATGAACAAAGGAAACTGACACCTCGTCAACGAAGACAAGAAGATCGATCTCGATTCCAAACGCAGGTATTATGACAATAACAATTATTTATTTAATTATTTTTATTTAATGAAACTCTTTCTTTCAGATTCTCGATGCAACAATGATAACACCGAGTTCATCTAGCGGCGAAGATGGTCGATTAACTCCAAGAGAACTTCGTAACCAGAATCCAGAACGATATCGTACCAGAACTTTAAGCTCAAAAGACGAAGACAATATTCTTTACGCATTACCAACAACTAACACCCAAAACTTTGCTACATTCAGCCGAACAAGACTGCGTAGTGAAGAGATACTACTCGATGATATCAGCGATACGATGAGTCTTGTATCAAATGACGATGAGGCAGAGATGTCATCGATTCGCGCGCTAACCCATAGGTTTACCTATATACGTGACGTTTCTGCCCTTGACGACAATACGTCGACTCTTCCGAAAGCGGCTGAAAATGGAAACATTGTTATCGATCATCTTCCGGAAGGCGATCTTAACAGCTTAGAAATTGAGCAAAATTCTGAAACTGAATCATGTTATCAAAATGATGCTGCAGACGAAGAAACATACACAATATCTCCGAAGCCCATGCCACGCATTGTGAAACCAACCGATCAGCACAGACTCAGTGCTGAGGCAACCAGCAGCGAAGATAATTCAAACTCACCTGAATCTAAAGTCATTCGTGGCAAAAAGAAATCTTACATTTCCCCATACAGAAAATCGACAACAACCACTGCTGTAAAGACCACTATGTCAAAATGCAATTCGCCCCCTCGGGCAGTTCCACTTACAAAAACCCAAACGGAAGCTAAAAAATTCGCAGTTTCAAAATTGATTACACGAAACCAAACTGTCCTGGCCAATACACACGTTATTGTTAATATGTCAAATATGGCAAACAAAAAGAATGTTGTAGTCAAAACAGGTATTGCCAAACCAAGCACAGGTATTCGGACCAATATAGTGATCGAGAAAAATCTTCTCAACAAGCCAAAGTTGAACGTACAAGATGCAACCAAATTGATTGCAAATAATGCACAGACTTTGGTGATTCCACAAATGCCCGAACGTCAAGGAACTTTTGTCAAAGATGAACCAACATGCGCTGATGTTCCGGTAGTAACTTCCGAGCCGCCTTCACCAAAAAATAACATTGTGCGTCCAAAAAATGTAACGGTCAAATCAGCAATACCAACTTCACCAGCCAAAAATTCAAGTTTTGTGTCCAAGCTAAAAATACCACTACAACGAAGTGCTAGTACTGGTAGTTCAAAGACCTATACTAAAATAACCCCACAAACCCGTACCCATATAACGCCAAACGTAAACGAATCAAAGCCAAAACTAGCAGGCCCAGGATTCCAACGCTCCACTAGCTCTCCATATGTTCCGCAACGTTCGAACAGCAATGCTTCAATAAAATCACCCGCTATGAAAAAAGAACCTTTCTCATCTCAGCCACCATCTAGAAGTAATTCAAATATAACAACAGCAAACCGAACATCTATTACCAGTCGCATAGCCGGAATGTGGAAAAAACCGGATGAAACAGGACCGCGAGTCAATACAAAATGGACGGCTTCTGGTAAACCACCAACCGGAAATCGTCTCATTCGTAGTTCCACTTTTGATAATACACCACCGCATGGTGGATCAATCAAACCGACAATTAAGGCAAACGGAAACGCCGAAGTTGTTCGTCGTGTCAAAACAGCAAATACACCTGTTGGAGCGAACCGCATTTCAAGGCTCGGTAGTTTTATTAAAGTCGAAGAAACATAGACTTTATTATAAAGTGTGTGTACGTTGTATTAAAATGAGTGTGCTTTTTATTGCAAAATACCATTACTATAATTTACATATATATAAATATACTAAAATAGTTGCATGCGTTTTTTCCAAACATTGCAAAGACAAATTTTAAGTGTAGATTTTGTAGATGTAAAATATACCGTTATATACCGTCGTTTTAAGCTGTACGTAAACCTTTTTGCGCGCTTAAGTCTCATACAACTTTCGTCCGCGCTTGGGCCCGCTTATACAAATGCACCAATTCCAGAAGATTGTTTCGTAGCTGTCCCGTTTTAGTACTTAAGATATTCATACCATAGTATAAATATAAATATAAGTATAAATTTGACCTGACCTTAACATAAGCAAACTGGAGAAGAAAACTGCTTACATTTAAGAAAATATACATTTAGATTTAGTTTAGTTTTAATCGTATAGTTTGTAAGCTTCTGGAAATTGTGAATTTCTATGAATAGGCCCAAGTGTTTGTCGTTTTTTGTCAAGTCTATATTAAAAAAATATCCATCAATTTAAGTATTCTAGTCTCACATAATTATAAACACACGGTTTGTTTTTAATTAACTTTGCGCATTTTAATATCGTCTGTAACTTTGAACTCTTTCTTTTGTATACATACACGATACATAAAGATACACCAATATTTATTATAATTATTGCCAACATATAGTGTTTTTTCAAAATTACGTATTGTAATAATTGTGTTATAAATTATAATTATTTACTATTGTATTTGTGATAGATTCCAATTATAATGCCTATACATATTTTTTTTATTTCGTATATACAGTGGTCTTATATATATGTGATCTGCAAGTTCTTTTAGTGGTTTCCCAACCTGCCTGGGGCAACAAATAGAAAGATGTTTATTCGATGGGTATTTTTAATTCTGATGATAGTGATGTTGCAGTTTCTTGGTTACCTCTTTATTGTTGGCTTTTTCTGTAAATATTGAAGTTTCATCTTTTAGTCTATGTTGTTGTCGACAATTACATATCCACATCCGTTTTTGTGTTTCCAACCGTCAGGGTATATGGAGAGTACTATGTTTAGAAAGTACTTGTATTCTCGGGAGCAGGTCAGATGCTGGAACATTCATTTGCTCAAACATTTTTTTACGAGACCGGCGTAAAATATACGTGAAATTGTGTTTTAAAAGGCCAAGTTGATCTTATTTTTTGATTTTTATTTTTTATGTACGAGCATTTGAGCCGGACCCATATTCTCTTGTTTTTTTTTTATTTGTTAAGTCCACACAAACCATTTATTCCGAAATGTATAGTCCAATAAGATTGTTCTTCTGGTACAGGAACACGTGGGTTATATCCAAAGAAAGAAACAAAGAATGTTATGTATCGTTGGAACTTAGATTGCTGGGAATCGATGCAATTTATGACAAAATGTTTTACGTCTCGAACAACGTTAGACTAGTATAGATTTTTTACTGACTTTGTAGTTGTGCGAATACCGGTGTGTGCTAAACCATTGATCCTGATAATGCGTGAACGTAATGGTGGTGGAACGTATGGACGAAGTCGTTTAGTCGACGTGTCGACCCAAATGGCTTCGGTTTCGTCCGGTAAGACATACTCTTTCAGATGTTACCAGTGCCTGAAAATTGTTGTAACTACGCTGTCCTTCACGGATTTCTGTGTGTGTCACCGTGTCGGTTAAAACTGCGGCAATTCTAGATAGAAGATCGACTACCACATTCTCTTCTCCAACTAAATGTCGAATATCAGAATTTTCTGGTTTGTACGTGGGTACCTACCATAAGGTATACCCCACGTCCCCCTGGGAGGGCTCGATATAGCTCTTGAAACTTGGTAGTACCGAGGTACTACCTAC
>JANSTU010034661.1:0-11633 GCA_027564075.1 Bolitophila hybrida
ACTGAGCATAAATCAAGTGAAAGCTGTCTAAAAGACCATCTACGAAAAAAGTAGTGCCGTCTTGAAAACCTAACCTCTAAAAAAAACACCCTGTATTTCCGCGGATATTTTTTTATAGAATGTTTTTTTATTTTTCGCATATTTGTTTTTTTTTATAGTTTTTAACTTACTTCTGTAATAACTGCCACGTAAAATTGATTTTAATCCCACATACATGATTTTTTTTTATTTTTAAAACCCTCGGAATTTTATCAAACGATCATTCACACATTTTTACTTGGTATTCGTGGTATTTAAGTCCGCGGAATTGTGTGTATCCGACAAACGTTGTTTTGCCTAAAAATAATTATTTTATTCATTTTTTTTCTTATTTTTATATAAACAACTAAAAAAATACCCTTTTCACCTCTCTCTCTTTCACCTTTACAACTTCCTCCCTCCCTATCAGTATTTCATCATTTTTTACTTTCACCTCCGCCCTTTTTTCCTTCCTGACTCTTCTGCCATTCTTCCTCTTTGCCTCCTTCTTCTGCCCTCCTTCCTCCTGCATTTCTTTCGCTGTTCCTTCTATTTTTTTTCTTCCCACCCTACATTTCATTTTTCCTCTTTCTACCTTTTTAACTCCTCTTTTGCTGAAAATAAAAAAGACTCTATTTTATATAATGTTGAATAAAAAACGTGTTGTGTCTTTATTTTTTTTTGCCATTTTTGCAATAATCTATAAAAAAGCCCACATTTAAGTCTTATTTAATTACAAAAACAATCCGAAAAAAGACCAACCAAAAATTGTTACCTATACAATTCTGCCCAAAGCACCATTTCACCCATTTTACAAAATCCGTTTATCTTGCACAAAAGAACCCTTAAACGGTCGCACACTTTTACAATATATTTCCATTCAAATCATGTTAAATTCACAATAAAAATCATGTCAATTTAAAATAATGATGGCGCACCACGAAAATCCTCATATATTATATATATATATATATATACAAAAAATTGTCATTTTTCCCCCCACTCCACGTGTCAAACTATTTATCTAAAGCACTTTGCCGGCAAAACGTTTTGACGGGCGCTTAAATCTTTTCTTTAGACGTGGTAGTCATAGTGCTTTTGATTGCCATCGTACACATCTTATTATATTGCGTGTCAAGGGCCGCCAACAATACATCACACAGAGAGAGAGCCATCGCGACTATTTATAACTGTGTGTGCGTGAATAATATACACAAATTATGTATATATGTATACAATATACATATATAGTATATATAAGCACGCGGATATAAATTGAGTATTATATGCCATAAACAGTATACACATCCATCTAACTGGAGGCTATATTTCTATAATACACATGGCGTACGCATTATCGATCCTGCATCCCTTTACGCAATACTCACGCACACACGCAAACGCACCCACACACACACCGCGAAGCTATTATAAATCAAAACACACGCAGCTGGAAGTGTGAAAGTAATACTGTGCGCATGCTCCAGCATTGTCGGCGCCTTCACGTGTTCCCATTGGCCCACAGCATGTCGTCATTTCGCACAAAATTCTATTTTTAGCCAGAGTTCGCTGTTCGCTTTTCCGACACGAGCTTTTCCCGAACTCGCATCCCCCGTACTTCGCATCTCTCCGCACAACCCCCTGACGACAATACACCTGCTTTGGTGTGTAGCGCATTTCAGTGTGAATGTGCTTGTTGTGTGGTTCGACGCGTTGTGGAAAACAACTGCGCGTTTTCCGAACCGAGGATTTTTCCTAGAATATATACCAACATATCATTATTTTATATCCTCTGAACGCATCCTGTGAAATCTATTTGGTTTAATTAATCATTGAATTCTTGGGTGATCTCGTGCGCGAAACACACATAACCATAACGTTACGTAATATATATAAAGTGCTTCGTTATAATAAAAAAAACTGGAATTTAGAAAATCGCCGCGTTTGCGAAAATCCTTGTGTGTGTGTGTGTGTGTGTGTTTTTCTCGTGTATCGTACACATCGTGTGGGATTTTTCATGCAACGCGCGCGTGTATGACGCATATTGGTGACGACCGGATCTTGATGTGTCCACCACACTCACATTGCCCTGCAGGTATAATTAAAACAAGAAAATCCTTCAATCATAATAACTCCGATAAATATTTAGAGGGTTGTAAAATGTGTGGGTAATCATTCTGTAGACGCGCTTCAAGTGTTGCAGACTTGTAGACACACTATTAATGTTCGCATAAAGACAGCAGCCAGCCTACCCTATCCCAATGATGCGTGCGTTAATGTGAGTTTGTATATATACATGCATATAGTATACATATATGCATATGTGTTGCGTATGATTATATGATACTGAGAATCGGGATTATGATTATAGAAAAGGGGGCGCACATACTGATCTCTGCTGTATATATAGATTGCGCAACATTTTGATTGTGATTGTGACATCGGGGGTTGTGTAGCTGTGGGGCAAATCGAATGTGGATATTTTAATTAAAAATCTTAATGGTTGGTTTTTTAATGAAAATTATTTATTCAAAGCAATTGGGAGACAAAGACTAGAGAATATATTATATATGGTACAATTACAATGAAATTTTGGTCCTTCGAGTCGAATTTGAAATTGTGTATTTATAAAGTTTTGATTGGTTTTCATTGTATCACAAAGTTTTTATAGTCACATCAGAAAAAAAATAGACTCCTGTTTAAATCACACCAACCACCATTTACTGAATTTTAATAAATGTGGGTGTAATAATAAAAAAAAAAAACCAGAAAAATTCAAAATTCAAGTCTTTAAAAATACCCTTTTTGTGAAATTCCCAATTTATACACATATATCTCACCAACATTTACTGAAAATCAGTAAATGTAGGAATAAAGTTTTACCAAACTTTCTACTTTCTTTTCCACCACAGATAGTTTTTTACCCATTTTATTGTCAGAAATCCCCCAGGCTAACCCGAATAAATAAAAAATGTTTTTTTAAAAAAGGACATCATTACAATGTACCCCTATCTACCCAAAAAGGATTTATAAAAATGGTCAAAAAAGGAGTTGTCAAAATAATTTTGTACTAGTCCAACGTTTTTGAGCCTAAACCCCTAATCCTTTTATGAGGCTCTGAAGTGTGTATGAACATTTATTATTTGAAGTAATAATATATAAATAAAACATAAAACGAAATAAATGATTATTTTTAAAATAAGTGCATCATTAAATTGAACTTCCCCCCCAAAGGAGTTATAGAACACACTACTAAAATAATAGTTATGAATGGGCCCTGAAATTGTAGAGCCTATGACCAACACCTTTTTCCTTACTAAAACAATCGTTGGAAATGGCAACCTAGGGTCCTGGAATGGTAAAAAAGTTTCATACAAATTGTAAAGTCCCTTATAAGGGAGTTTTAGCCCCAAAAACATAGTACTACAAATTGATCACGATGGAAATTTGAACATTTTGCAATTTATTTTTTCAGATTACCAACATCTTTTAACCCCCCCCCCTTGTGACCATTTCATAATTCCGTTTTGGGGAGATAGGGGTAAAATGTAATGATGTACTTATTTTAAAAAAAAATCATTTATTTGAATTTATTTATTTGTTTTAATATTACTTCAAATAAAAAAGTTTAATACACACATAAGACCCCCTTAAAAGGGTGATAAGGCTTTTAGCCCCAAAAACGCAATACTACAAAATGATCAGTAAAAGAAAATATGAAGTCCGCTTAAGTATCAAATGTGCGAGGGTTATTCTCATCTCATATGATCGTAATGCCTTATGGGACATAGGGTTACCCTGTCACGCTAAATTACTGTGCTACTGAGGCCAATTGTGCATATTTTTTAGATATCTCTGTTCACAGATATATATCTTGCTATTTCTATTTGGAACAGTGAATCATTCCTTTAATGATCTAAATATGTATGTGTAAATTTATGGCATCAATGTCCCGTTATTCCAAATCTGATTTAAAGTGCTACATTCGAAAAACACTTCGGTTTGGTGAGAACTAAACCGGGAACCTCGTATCCACCAGCCAACGCATTATCCCACTCGGCTACAGCGTAGGATTAGAGGGTCAAAGGTAAATCAAATTACAAATTTGAACCTTAAAGTAAATACACGATTGGAAAAATCAATTTAAAATAATTAAAGGACAATTAGCTTTTATTTCTGCCTGATAAATACCAATAAGCTAAATTTCTCCTCAAATAATAAAGGGATATCGGCCTGACTTGACTTGAAAACCACCTAAAGTAGTAGGCGATAAAATGTTAACCAAAACTTGCGTGCTGAAACCGCTACCTGTGTTTTCATCAGAATATTATTTGTTTATCCCAATAATTAATTGAAATTGTAAAAAATACGTTTTTTTTTACCTTCCTCCGTTCAGAATGGTTTTGAAATAAAATGTTCTCAACTATATTTTATTTAATATATCTTCTTCTTCTCCATGTGGCTCCAGAAACATAGTTGCGTTTTATGAAAGCTTCCAAACAACGACTTCCTCTAAATATTTTTGTCAGCTCTAATGGTTCAAACGCTTACATCAATTTCTCTGGTTGTCTTGTGTTGAACCTCTCAATATTGAAATCAAAAACTCTCTTCCTTATCCGATCGCTTTCTGTACATACAATTCTCAAAATCTACAGTTTTACTATGTTCGGTTTGCCATACAGCTGTCGAAGATTCTACCCGGCTGGACCGAAGATTCTCCGTAGTAATCCACGGTTAATTGGTCTTGTAGTCGTATAGAAACTATAATCCCTTTTCTAGAGCTATACAATACCATCTGCTATAGAACTACGACGTCGATATCTTATTCATGATATAAATATTCGGTTCACTTTTCTCGCAGTGTATAGATAACTTTTATGTACATTTTATAACAATTTCCCGTGTGTCCAATGATTTTTTTACTAAACTTTGAGTTTCTTTTCCTCCACAGATATTGAAAAATTGACAGAAAACCCCCAGAGTGAACCCAAAGATTTTTTTTAATGTCATTCAAATGTAAAAAAATGTAAATAGTCGATAAAATAAAAATATTTGTGTTTAAACTTTAAACAACAACCTTTAAGGCCCAGTATCTAGATTTATCTATCTTAATTTTTTTTATCATTCCTTTAATGTTAGCTTCCTTATCGATTGTCTTCAAACTATGGATTTGCCAAAAGAAAATATTTATTTAACAATTTATTTGATAGATAATCAAAGATTGACGCTTATATCTTATAAGAACAGTGGCAACATGAGCGCCATCTATTTTATTTAATAAATTAATATTTAGGATTGACAATCATGTGTTTCCAATCTATGCGCATACGATAATTGCTTTTATGACCCTGTATACTGCTGGCGCGTAGATGTTTCTTAAATACAAGAAGCCTCGTTTAACCTAAAATACCTGAAACATATCTTTCTTATTACCAGAACTGACAATGAATCACTGAATCACATATTTTTAATCAGTTTCTTGACAGACAACCGCGTACAGTTGCACAATTTCGGATGATTCAGATTCCACAACATAATTATGATTGATCCCACATAGAGCGAGTTCAAAAATTCCGTGTGATAGTTGGTTGTTTTCTCATCGTCGCTGTCAACAGATTTATACAAATGCAGGTCTCCAGCGGTTTGACTTTGTATATAATGAAATTGAAGCTATCGACGTTTCTATTCTATATTGTCCATTCACATTCTCATTCCAATCGAGATTTTTATAATATTTTGCAACACTTTGATGATGAGCTCCTCCTGCGACGATGTGAACTCGCAAAAATTCTGCACTCTCATGTTCGTGGTCAATTTCAACTTCGAAGACGATTTCAGGTATGCATTCAGTTTATCGGCAGCTGTAGATTTCGGGATGACTGGAATCATTTGACGAAAATCTCCGGATTGTAATAGTCTCTTATTTTCGCCTAAGTCAACGTCATCTATCGGGTTTGAAATTGACGATCGCCATCTGTTGTTTATCCCGATAACTGTTTCATTAGAAAATGGTTGCTGTGCCCAAACTTATAGTATTGTTGGGGGCGCACGTGGCTTTCGGGCATACGATGATGGTGATATCCGCCGCTGACTCTCGGGCGTGCGATGACGATGATGTCTGTAAACGATTGTTAACAGGATCGACTGGGTTAAAAAACAAAGCACAAAAAGAGTTTTCATTTATTCTCTCAAATCGAAATAAAGAACTAAATACACCGCGAAGGAGATTTTTAAGTCATTCGACGTTCACACAAATTTTTGTTGACGTGAGGTTGCTGTGCACTCGCAAATTCACAAAACCTTTTTTTTCAATTCACGTCTTCTCCCTTTTCGCTCCCAAATTCGACTACTTTTTGCTCCTTTCTTCTTTTTTTTCTTCTTCTAGCGCCTCTTCCGGCGGGAACTAACACTAATTTACATACTAAACTAAAAACTAACATGGATTGCGTTTTGCTCAAAATTACTTCTAAATATATAAACTCTCCAAAAATTGCGCACACTAACTGTCTGTTTTCTCAACGAATTTTACGAATTTTCGAGTTTTACCAAACATTTTATAGATTTGTTCTCCTTTACATTGTCCAAAATCATGCACACTAATTTAAAATTGTATCGACAAAAATTAAAATTTTCCAGTTTTTTTTTCAGAATTTTTCGAATTTTCCACTTTTCTGTTCGAAAAATGATAAAATGGACAGACCAATATTTACGGAAAATAATTATATTTCAAACACAACATTTAATAAATAACAATCATCAACAATGATATTTTTTTGTTCAGATATCCGTATGTGATGACTACAGTCTACCCTTAGACTTTGTGCAGAGATACCATCGTGAACGAGACTCCAATTTCGAACCAATTCAATCTGCTCCTGTAAATGCTGTATCTTCACAACAAGATAATGTAAGTATAATATATTCAAACAATAATTGAAATCTTCCAATATTAAGCTATATTTAATTTTAGACCCAAGACCCAGATCCAGTAACTCCTAAAGTCGTAATTTATTCTAATCTCACTGACTTTAAAACCGAAGCCGTTGTCATTGTTCATGAGCATCACGCTTCAGGTTAGCATCCACAATAACTCAAAACTGTATTCCAAAACAACACTCGAATTTCTCTACATTTTAGACTCCTCACTGCCAAATACCTCCGACGAAGAGGAAGCATACTGTGCAACAAATCGTAACTCACCCGAGAGTCTTGTCGAGGATCCATCAAAGTATGATCAGCATCTTCGTTTAGGCACAAATCCATCACCATACTACTATGCAGATATTGCTAAACAGTCCAAAGAAGCCTTCGACGACTGTAACAACAGCAATGTGCTGCCCAATGTGCACGACAACTATAAATCATCAAAGTACAAGTCGCCAACGAGTTGCAACGGTACGCCGCTAGATCTCTACGCGGCTCCCAAGAAACGTAAAGTATACCCACACCGTCGCTATTCGGTCACCGAGGAGGGTGTACATATAATTCGGTGTGAGACTCCGTCCACCACCACCTCAGATGATTCCAATTGTACCGAGTGCCGTAAGCGCCGTGACGAAAACATCAAACCACCGCCATCGGCATTTGCTGCCGTTGAACATCACAATTGTGACGAGTCCACGGACGGTGCCGATTCATCTATGCCACCCCATCGACGTCTAGAGCCGTCTGTGTGTGCTTGCACCCGGCCGGATATCGAGGACGATGGCAGCGAGATGTTTCGTCCGCGCAGTATATTCTACGTGGACAATCCGAGTCTGTCAAGTGTAGACTGTTCGGATTGTACGTCAAAGGCAAAGCCAGATGATCGTAGTATGTCGAATGGACGTGTCTGCGAGATCTACGAGACTGCCTTTGACAGTACTGTGACACGTATCACCGATGATCAGGAACAAGAGAAACTCGGTCGACTGCACAGCAGTCAATTGCTGACAGGATCGACGGCAGCAGGCTCGGCAAAGCCGAGCTGCAGTGGTCGCAAGGAGTTTGTCAGCATAAGCCATCGTCAATTGTATGCCAAGAGCACGACCACGGCTACGACCAGTGACGATGAGGACAATGTGCCACATCGTCAAAAAGCCACAACAAAATCTCCATCCATTTTAACAGAGGATTTCAAAAATCTTCGACTCACACAGCCGCAGCCATCAATAAACTCGAAACAGAAAAGTGATAAAATCACGTCTTCCTTTAAGCAGCTTCCACAACAGTCATCGTCATCCGCAAAGGCCGACGAATATTCGGTGTCGCCGCCACTTTCCGCTCCGCTTCCATTCAAATTCTCACGTAAACCACATGATCGTAGTACTCTGCATGCTCTCGCCACAGCCAACAGCAGTAGTAGCAACAAAAGCATACCCGTTGTTCAGCACTCGCGCCTGAAGGAGTTGCGTCAACAGCGTCACGAGTCGTCCTCACGACGTAGTCAGAAAGTTCAACGTCCACATTCGATGATACTGGAATCAGAACGTGTTTTTGCATTGAAGCATCGAAATCATCGTCCTCTGAGCACTCATCCGAACAATTTTTCATCCACCGAGAGCATGACAACGTCCAGCAGCGGTGGAAGTATGGAATCATTGCGTTCTAGTACGAGCGAGGGTAACCGCAGTACAACCAGCAACGAATCACAGCATTCGGTATCGTTGAGCTCGCACAGTTCCGAATCGGGATCACGACCAGTGTACCCGTTGCGCACTACCGCAGTTTTACGCTCGAAGCTACATATTTTGAGTCCCATATCGGACAAGTCTTCGCTGGAACCACATTCGGACGTATCCGATCCGATTGGACCGAAACTAAAGCTACCGCTGACGGACGGCGCAATGGCTGACTGTCATCCCAAGTCAAAGAAACTATTTTTGCACAATCAAGCACTTAAGCTACTTACGAGTAAGTTCAAGAACTGTTTTTTCTCTAAATAAAATGGAAATTATTAACTTTTGTTTCTTGTTTTTCAGAAGATGAGAATCTAGGCTCGGACAGTGGAATCTCGCTGCATTTCAAAGATGCCAACAATGCATCGCGACATGTGTTTCAAAGTTTTAGCAATAGTCCTAAGTCACTTAACCATAAACTGGGCACTGGTTTATGCAGTGGAATTGGTGGTGTTCAGCATATGTCTGAATTGAGTTTGCCAGACGATATGAGCCAGTTGCCGTTTGATATGCCGAAACTGCGACGCCGGAAGGTACTGTTGGATCAGGTAGGCATTTACAGACATTTAGAAAATGAACATACAGTAAAATGTGTATTTAACTTTATGCAGCAGAATCACTGCACATCTGGTAGTGCCACATCCGTAGACCTTGGTGATCTGCCCTTCGATATGCCCAAACTAAAGCGACGCCTGCGCCCAGAACCTACGCTTGTGTTTATCCCACACAATTGTACCGAATCCAGTGGTATTTCACAGGCATCGTCAAGTCAGTCAATGGAGAAGGAGCGTGACGACAAAACCGTAACTGGTTGGTGTAAACAAACAAAAATTACAATTGGGATAAAACTAAAAAGTATGATATTTTGTAGGCATGTTCCGGCAGAACCTTACGCTACACTTTAATTCACCACCACACAAACCGATGGGCTTCAAGACAGAAATGAGCGGTCCATCCGGTCTGGGACTACACCTGAATCTGAGCGGAGCCACTGCATCGGCCGTTGACCTAATAGACATAAACATTCCGCTGGATCGACAAGGGTGATTATATATTTATAGCTGCTTACCCTACATTTGCAATAAAGAAACCCCTTTGTATTATATATGGCCTTCCCGTATACAATAATATTTGTTGTGCGGTGGCATGCATGCGCGCTTTTGAACAACCTAATGCACCTTTATTATTATACTATTTATATACCGTATATAAAACTAAAAAGATATTGATCGGATGACTCACTGACCGACTTGACAGTGTATAGTCGTGTATATCGCGTGCGACAGTTTATTTATAGTGGCACACACTATCGATCGTCTTAGTTTTATAATGCAATTTTCTTGTTTTCTTGAAGGTGGTACCATGGGGCAATAACCCGTGTCGAGGCTGAAGGTACGTTGCGACCACTGTCCGAGGGTAGTTTTCTGGTGCGCAACTGTGAGTCATCGCGACACGACTATTCGCTGTCGTTGAAGTAAGTATTTTTAAAATGATTGATACATAATTGTATCTGTATAATCTATCTTTAGTTGGAAAAAAATGCACGTAAAATGTCCGTATTTTGCCTACAAAATAAAAAAAAAATAAAGCAATTCTATTCTCGTATACAAAACGATATTTTAATACAAATTAGTACAAATGTTTGTTGGGCAAAATAGAGACATTTTATAGACAATTTTGTCCATACCAAATACATAATAAACGATTTAATTTCGCAGAAGCGCCAAAGGATTCATGCACATGCGCATTCAACTAAACGACACCGGTAAATACGTACTCGGTCAGTTCAGCCAGCCCTTTGAGTCCATCTCCGAGATAATAAGACATTTCTGCTTGAATCGGTTGCCAGTGCGCGGAGCCGAACACATGTGCCTGCTGGAGCCAGTCACTGCGCAACTGCTGTAAAGGTAACCTCCACCAAACACCAGCACCCTCACCACCGTTCTGGCTCTGCTGCAATATTTATTTTTGGAATGTGATCGAAGCGATAATCTCTGTGTGATGCGCTATCCGGGCAGCCGGCAATATATAACTTGCAACATTTATCAATATACAAATTATATACGCGTAGATTTTAGTTGTTTAAGAAACAGATGATATGTTATGTTACACACCAAAAACAAAACAAATACACATTTTCACACGAAAACACACAGCCACACACACTGGTAACACATTATATATAATGTAGAAAACATATACCTATACACAAGGAAGAGAAAAAATACAAACACACAGACAAATACTCACATATAAAACCTACATTTATGATATATATTTAAAATAGATATAAAATATATACACATGAACATCAACAATAATAGATTTACTAACACACATTTTACTGTTGTTTATAATGCAGAACAGAAATAATATTAAATATTAATAAAGTGAAACTTATATAGTTGAGAAGGTTTTTTTGTATAGACTTTTTATTAGGGTTACCCTCTTGTTTTTATTGAAGACATATCGAATGGAGCTATAAAAGAAAGGTAAGCATACGATTTTTGATTAAAATTGAACTTTTACCCCTGTCAAGATTTTGTTGTTGTTTTTGTTCGAGTAAAAATTTATAAAATTATGACATTATACATATTATTATCTAGAAAAAAATCTTAACAATAATAAAAAAAAATTCATAATTTTGAGAATATATGCAATGGTTTGAGATTAGAAACGAGAAAATGTCAAGATGTTTTATTTATCGACATAATCATATTGTTGAGACATGATCTCTATCTATAATATAATAAAATTAAGAGAAAAAAAATAGAAATGTTATTACTATATTTCGCATTAACAGCGGTTGTTTTTGACTTTTTCGAAAGACTTTTTTACTTTTTTCTAGAAAAACTGTTTTTGACTTTTTTCTTGAAGACTAGTTGTTTTTGACTTTTTTCTAGAAAAAATGTTGTTTTTGACTTTTTTCTAGAAAAAATGTTGTTTTTGACTTTTTTC
>JANSTU010034672.1:0-11633 GCA_027564075.1 Bolitophila hybrida
CCTATTTCAGAAATAGTCTATTAATAGCAAGAGGAACCTACTGATTTAAAGTGCTACATTCGAAAAACACTTCGGCCTGCCGTGTCGGAATTGAGCCGGCGACATAAGCCAGGCCAACTCGTTAACCCACTCATCTATGCCTATGGTTTTATAATGGCACCCGGAACAACTACATCATAGAACCTATGGTAGGACCGAGATCTATTAAGGTTTTTATATTTATATATTATATTCTCGACAGTAGATCGAAATCGGTGCTCATTTTAATGAACATTTGATTTTATTGCTTTGATGAAATAAACAACAGAAATCATAATGATTGAAATGTGTTATATAAATAATTCATATACATATAGTCATTATTATAATTATATACAGTAAATGTTTATTCCTTGTTGTTATTGTTGGTGTAGATACCATATCTTACACATATATAGAAATGGTTATAAAAATTTGTGTTTGTTGAGTGTTTTTTTCTAATCGAAATACTACTTATCCTCTTTATATATTATACAAATTATTTAAGAAAAGTGCGAATGTATGTTTTTTTTTATTTTACAACCGTTATTAGTGAAATTATGTAGTATATTGAGTATAATATATTCATTAATCCAAGGTGTGTTTTTCTTTTTAAATCATTTCTAAGTTTCGCACCGCTCGTTTTTGTGTTTGTATTTAAGTTGGATCCTTTTTGGTTATTTAATGTATGTTTTAATTTTAAATTTGTATTTTTTTTTCTTATATATCTATATATCTATATTATTAAATTTATTCAGATAGATCAAAACTAATTTGTATTGTTTGTCTATATTTCGTGATTTATTCATCTGCTTTTGAGTTATGCTGAAATATATTTCCGTGATACCGAACATTATTACATTTTATATTCTGGGCTATATGCAAATTCAGCTAAAAGACGAAAATAAATGTGTGCCTTAAGTATTATTAAAAATGTATTTTTTGGTTTTCGAAATGTTTTGCTAAAAATTATTTGCATGCATTCTTTATAAATAGGCTATTTAAAATGTACATTATACATTTCGTAAGTGTTGTCATTGAAAAAATTGTGTTTTGTCGTCTTCGTTTTCAAAACACATGGCTAAACATTATAACGTAAACCGGGCGGATAGTCTGTCTGTATCGGGATAGTGTTTAATATTTGCAGGATACGTATTAATGTAGATAACTGTAGAAAAAATATATGTGTTGAAGAGTGTATTTCTTTGTATGATTCAAAAACCTAGATTTGAGGAATACTCTTTTCGAGAATAGACTATTGTGCATAAATGTGTTATTCGCTTCGCTGTGATATAAAAGTAAAGTAGCGCAACATAACAATCAAATAAATAAAAGGAATTCCATATGTTTCTAATCAATCAGACATTTGCTATCATCCCGTTTTATGTTGCAACGGATAACGTATTTGTTACATATAATCTGGTATCAGAAAAACAGTTCATATGTATTATAATATTTAAAATGTGTATTAATTTACAATAAATCTTATAAAAAACAATTTCAACTCAAAAAACAACATAATAATTATTGTTATAAAATACAGTCTTTTAATATTGGCATTTTTTTCAAATCGAAAGTGTACACACGTGGACATATTAAGTGACACACTTATAATAATTTCAATAACAAATGTTAATATAGGTTCCAATAACGTTAATCTGAAGTTTGTTATTTATATCAAATGAGGCCGTAAAATGTTTATGCACACAAAATTAATATTTATATAGGTGTGTATACACAGAAAAAAAAAATGCTGTCTTGCCTTAGACTTTTATGGAATTAAATATTACCATGGTTATACTGTACATTTTAAATGTTGTGTCCATATTCACTGGAAAATAAAAAAAAACAAATTTACAATCCTGGACGAAGGTTGTTATGCAGATTTTGAAGTGCATGGAAAGTGTTTTGTATGTGCATATCATGTAAATAAGTTATTATTAGTTTTTTAAATTATAGTCTATATTTAATAATATGGAATGTACATAAATATAAAAAATAATGTAAATGCATTATTTTGATAGGGAATATTTTAGCTGTTATAAACATGAAATTAAGTACAGAATTCGTTATTAAGTACACATAACATAAAAAACTTTAAATTCATAATTGTATTTACAAATGGATTTTTGAATATCACATAAGTCAATTAAACATATTAATATTGTTATATAACAAAGACCGGTGCCTAATGACGTTATGGAAAAATCCATATTTGCTACGACAAATTTTGACACAAGTCAGCTCATAAAACGCAATATTTTATAATAATAAATTAATTACGAATTCGGTATTAAAGAAACGGATCTTTGTACATCATTTAATAAACTAAACATATTAATATTATAAAACAGAGCAGCTGTTTAATGCCGTTATGTAAATTTTGAATATTTGATACGACGAAATTTAACTCACGTCTGCTCAGCGGCGCTAGTCGCAATATTGCAATTTTTACCAAATACTTTTTAACAAATATATAGTTTTTCTGTTAAGAAATATAATAAAAGTTTATGAAATCCTTAACGAATTTGATAATAAATATTGAGTAAATGAGGCAATATTGCATATTTAGTAATTAAAAGCAATTTTAATCATATATGTGACATGTGAATTTGACAGTAAATTATGACATTTTTTAAACAGAAAAAATATCGAATTTACACTAATGTCATAATTTGATATCAAAATGAGTTTATCATACTATTATTGATACCAGGCTCACAAAATAAAATGAGTGTTTATGTGTTATGGCTTTTGTGCTAACAACATATATGAATTGAAATTGTGTAAATTATCCAAAAAACTTTATAGAAGATATACATTAAATCCATAAGCACGTAAGTATTTCAATATTTCTTGTATAATCTGCAATAAACAATGTTTTAATGTTATAAACTTCTCCATTATAAATAAAATTAAAACGGTGGCCTTTCGTGTACGAAATTTGCAAGTCTCTATTACATCGTTTTTTTAAATAATCTATATGTAATTAACTATATCTAAATCCTTAAAAAATCTGGTTTACTAAATAGTAACACATAATAAATCTAATTTTCACAATTAAATTAAAATCAGTAAGAGCGTATATTGTACATTAATGTTAATAATAAAAACTAATTATTTAAATTTGAACTCAGTCGACGATCTTGATTGAGTGGGTACAAGATATATGTAAAAATTAAAATAAAATCACATTTCATTGTTTACAGCAGCATAAGAAAGATATAAAATATTTTCATGGAAATGAGGCGATCTCAAGAAGAATTACAATATTTGTTTAAAAATAGTGCTATATTATTGTATCCAGCTGTCGGGCCTGATGTAGTATTTTCTTCTGGTGTCCGACTAATGTGATGCCCATGTCAGACAATTGCTGCGCCGTCAATCGGGATATCTGTATTTAATATTTTTAATTTAAAATATTTTGATATATACAACATAATTATTAATTTTAACACAAATATATAGTTCTACCTGTTGTGCCGTCATTAAAGTGGCTTCTTTAAAGTGTTGAGAGTAACGCGACATTTTTATGCTTTCAAGCCACATATCCGTACTAATAAATATGTTATGTCCTCGAGGCATTTCTATCATTTGGGTGCTATCATTGTCTGGTGAGTTACGCATCTGCAACAAAGTCTGCGGTTGCCGTGCCAGATTGTCAAGCGTGGAAACAATACTCGAGAAACTCGGCCTATGTGTACGTTGCTTCTGCCAGCAATCTAACATGAGTTGGTACAGTGCTTCCGGGCAGTCCATTGGTGCAGGTAGTCTGTACCCTTTCTCTATGCTTTTAATGACATCCTATATAAAATTAAATAAAACACATTTAAGATTATATAATATTGTTATGTATAATGTTCGAATCAAAAGTAATATTTACCTGATTCGACCAATTCCAATAGGGTCGTTCACCGTATGACATGACTTCCCAAAGAACTACTCCATAAGACCACACGTCTGACGCGGATGTAAATTTACGGAATGCTATTGCCTCTGGTGCTGTCCAGCGCACCGGTATCTTACCACCCTACAAAAAAATGTATTATAACATTCAGATTTTGTCGCATTTGTGTAGACTTACTCTCGTTGTATAAGCATCGCTGGCATTTTCGATCTCTCGCGATAAACCAAAATCAGCTATTTTACATATAAGTTGAGCATTGACAAGGACATTTCTTGCAGCCAGGTCTCGATGAACGTAGTTCATATCACTCAGATAAGCCATACCACTAGCTATACCACGCAACATTCCAATCAGTTGCAATGTTTGAAATTTGCCATCATTTGCCTAAAATATGAAAATATATTTTAAAAAAACTGTATTAATACAATTTAAAAAATATTCACCCGCAGGAATGTGTCTAAGCTGCCGTTTTCCATGTACTCGGTAATAATCATAACCGGATTTGAACGCGTAACAACTCCTTGCAAGTAGATTACGTTTGGATGATCAAATTGACCCATGATCGAGGCCTCCGTTAAAAAGTCACAGCGTGCCTTTTCCGAAGAACCTGGTTTCAGTGTTTTGATGGCAACATCAATGTCCTGTACAAAGTTCGGTGGTACTTTAAGACGACCGCGACATACATCACCAAACTCACCCCCGCCTTTAAATTACAAAATCATTAATAAAGGCGTGAATTTATAATAATATTTGATCTTACCAATAATGGCCTCTATAGTGATATAGCTTGCGTCTATCTCGCGGGCAAACTCACGGATGGCCTGGTTCGGATCCTCATACGTATGCGGATCCACGTAGCTTCGGCTGGCTCCAAACAAAGGCGTCGTCACTGTAAAATGATTGCGTTGCCGATAGTAGTATGCGCATACTGCTGTGTGTGTTTGTTTATGCGATTGGGAGCAAGATGCGATTTAGGCAAACGGATTTGTTTAACATATAAAGCGTGCAGCAAAATAAATACAAAATACCAAGCGGAAGTTATGAACACACAATATTTTATACACACCAGGCAGCATAAAATGAACATAAAAATAAAACAAACATGAATTAATAAATACAAACATATAAAAGCATGCATTTTAAAAAGTTAATGACATTAAAACAGCCGGATATATTAAAAAAAAATAATAAATTGTTAATTTGTATTTACCAAAAAATGAAATGAGAACGTTAAGTTGGCCTAAATTTATAAAAATACTTTCGTTTGAGATTTCCCTAAATAACTTTCTTCAATCCTTCTAGAGTGCGACACCAAAATGCACCAGACTCAAATAATAAGATAACAAGCACATAACAACTGATTTAGCCATAGAAAAACTTAACAACAAAAACCACAACAATTATTACCATTATTCTGAATTGTTTTGACAATTGGAGTCGTATCCATGGCATGAACTAGAAAAGCAGAAAAACACAAATAACACAAAACGTATACATAAAAATATATAAAAAAAATCTCAGAAATAATAATATCAGAAAAAATCACATTGCAAAATCTTTGGAAACAAAATTTATAATTCAAAAATAAAAATGAATGTGTCCTATAAATAAATAATGTTGTGTGAGAATTAATCTCAAATTCATGCACATGCGCCAACAAGAAGAAATGATTGAAAGAGTTTTAGTACTAGTTAACTAGTTTCGTTTAAACTTACTATATGTAACTACTAGTCCTTTTGATGCGAATATTTGTTGGAAATGGGCGGATGCCAAGTGATACATTATTTAGATATGTTGTAAATGGACATATATTAATTGTTTTTGGTACAGACAAAACATTTGGAAAAGGAAAAACAGAAAATATTAATATATTTGAATTTTTGTTTTGTTTCTGTGCAAGTATAAGTCATTCTGCTCCTACACACACTCTCTATTGTGCTCTATGTTAATTTATTTATTTTAATGGACTTTATTAGTAAAAATGTTCTTACCTTCATTGCTAGCGTAATCAAGTGGCATCGGCAAGTGATTGTTTGTCTTTTTGTCCAGATCGTCCTGATTTTTTGATCGCAAAAACAGCACCGTTGCCACGATAACTAAATTGCAAAAATATGTATGTTTGTCACTGAATGTGTCATTTAAAACTTACCTAGAACTAAAACAAATACCACTGCAACTGTAGCACCTGCTACGATGCGCATTTGCATGGAATCGTCATATACTGTAAGAATAATTTATTTATAATATTTATTCCAATTTAATTTAAAAAAAACATAATTTGTTTAAAAATTACTTACCCGGACTGACACTCTGGTGCGTTTGGGCATATACAATGTTACTGTATGTTCCCCAGCCATTAAGGGTTTTGCAGCGCACCTGAAACCCGTACTCTGTGTTTTCGATAAGATTGCCAATGTGCGCCTTCGTCTCTTTTGTGCTAAGTGTTGTTTTATTAATCGAGTCCAGCTCGGATTTAGGGAACCACCGTATTTCGAAAAATGCGATCGGTGAGTCGCTGTGTATTGGTTTGTCCCAAACTAGCTCCACTTCTTTGCTGGTTATTGCAACAACTCGCGAGTTGAGCACTGTACTCAGAATAGCTGATTCTGTTGTAAATGTAAGTTCAGCATATTCCGTCTTGGCAGCGTTTTCATCTGTTGAGACCAAGTGGTGCTGTTGACCAAATTTGTCGTCGGACGCATCATCCGTATCGTTTGCTTCTGGGTGAATTGAGTAGGATATACCATTAAGAGAATGAATTTGAATGGTATAGGTAGTGACAGGCTCCAGGTTTGTTAACGTGAGCTTGGTGTCATTAAATGTTTCAGTGGATGGATTGAAGACTGCGTTTGCATTACATGCCTGACATTTAACACGAAATACTATATCGCTGCGGTAACGATAGTCTAAATGTTCGTCACTGGATCTTGTTGGCAGATTCCAAGACAAAATAGCACTTGTCTGATCCATGAAAATCAAGGTCAGATTTGTTGGTTTATTTGGTGTACGATAGCATGGCATATGTTTTTCATCTCGCGGGTGTCTATAATAACCATCTTTACACGCACAGAAAGCACTGCCGAGTTTTGTAGACTTAGAGTTTAGAGGGCAAGCTGTACATTTGCCAACCTCATTTGAGCGGAATGTAGCCGCAGGGCAAACTATTATAAATTATTTTAGTAAACATATATAGATGAATGAGTGTAATTGACTTACTACTACATGTTTGTTTATCAATATCTGGTTCGTATCCCACTTTGCATTTACAGCCGCCTGTTAGAATGGTCCACTTTCCGTCTCCTAAATCATATATGATTATTTAATGTTTTTTCATATATTATAATAAAAAAACCTTTGCATAAATAAGTTGGCGCTTCTGCTGCTTCTGCATTTTCAACACAGGTACCCGTCTGCTGTTCTATGATTGTGACTTCACGACCAGTAGGAGTCTCATTGAAGTGGGCAAAATTTTCTGTTACAGCTGGACATGTAATGTAGTACACCTTCACAGCAAGCACACTAATGCAGGCACCTTGGTCACGAAACGCGAAATACACACCTTTTTTTGTAACAGCGATACTCTTTACCTCACTATTAATGTCCACATCCGAGTTCTGATTAAATCGACCCTCACCAGCGGCTATGCGTGCTATTAATTTATTAATTAGAATCACTTGTATAATAATATATTAAACCAACAATACCAATCAACTTGTAGCTCTCCGGCTGCCACGGTGGGGGTTCACGAGTAGCTGCATCAAACTCGTAAAATAGAAGACTAAACGTTTCCTTACACGACAGAGCATTTCCTAATTTAATAACAATTACATAAGAACACCAAAAATTATAAAATTGTATCCCAAACCTGGAAACAGCGAGCAGTCCCGAATGGTAAATTGTATTTCAATATACAACCGATTGGCGGGTCCTCGGTCAATGAAAGGTGACCACAGCCAATTGTTAACGTTGTGATAAGCCACGTCACATACAACGTAACTGCGCCAATTTATTCCCTTGCCAAAATTCGTAAAAGATTCCTCAACCCACTGTGTTTAAATTTAAAGTTTAAATATATTGTTATTTTTATTACTACTTTTGCTACATGGGTTCAGTACTAAATCTACTAAAGTAATATTAATATATGAAACGTGTGCTATTTTTATTTAAAAAGCAACGTTTTAGAATCTGCCAGTGTGCAGACACACTGTATGTACACAGTTTATACATATTATTGTAATTCAAAAACTAACAGTCTTGCAGTTATATAATTTATTATAATTTGGTAAAAAAATTGACATCCAAAACAAGAAAATTTAGCTCCCCTTATTCCAAATACTGGATGCTCTCTTATGCTGGGTGCGAATAACACAGATGGCAGAGTTTGGTGGCGAAATGTGAGTCTACAGTACTGGAAGAGTGAGTAAGAGAGTATTCAGAGTAGGCGGAAGATTGGTATTGGTAAAATCTTGTTTTCCACAAAACATCCAATTATATTTCCATCAGATGGCCATTTAATCAATTTAATCATTAGAGTCTCTCATTCACAACCATCACTTGAAAACATAGTCAGTCTTCGATTCAATTTTAGAAGATTTATTATCTAACCATATAAGACCATAATTTAGAAGAATAATTTGATAGTTCATTTTGCCAATTGACTGTTTTTTCTATACTAATATTTCCTTTGCAATATAAAAAAAAAAAATCAAAATTGTAATTCTTGATTATTTTTGATTTTTCATATAATGTCAAATATCTCCCTTCCGCCTTTTTGTCCTTTGAATTTCGCGGTTATGTACAAAGCGCTACAAAACTCGTATCGGGAAATACTATACATCATTTGAAAGGTCTTGACATAACTTCGGGATACTGCTTGTAATAGACGGGTAAACATGGACTCCGAAACGCCGAAATTCGCGCTATTTTGAAGTTTCGTGAGATTTGTAGTGTTTTGGGGGATAGTACTCTATCACTTCGAACCGCGGAGGAATGGTTTCGACGATTCAGAGTCGGTGAAAACGACACCATGGATGGGAATTAGTCACCAAACCATTTTTATTTAATCTGCAGAAGGCTGGATACAAAAAAAGGTTGATGTTTGTGTGCCGCATGATTTGACGCAAAAAACCTCTGGACCGAATCAACGCCTGCGATATGCTGCTGAAACGGAACGAACTCGACCCATTTTGGTGGTCAAACAAAACGGCGCATATTTGAACTAAATCCTATCACTGTATCTCTTTATATAAAGCATTGAATAAAGAGCAAAAAAGCGGAAGGGAGATATTTGACAACCTTATATATTTGTAGCGAGAAAACATAAACAAAAACAATATTACTTACACCAGGGGTTTGAGCTTGTGGACCATATGGATATCTTGTCCATTCTAGAGTTGCTTCTTTTGTAGTATCCAAAAGCACGACTGTAATTGAAATGAAGGCAATTGTAAATAAATCTATGAATATGAAATAAATCTAAAATTATGAAATGTTAATATATTTAGATAAGTCAACCAAATTTATATTTAAAAACTATGTATTTTTTTTTAATTATGTACTTATGTACTTATTTGTAATATTGGTAAAACAAGGCTAGTCGTGTGTATTATAATAATCTTAGAATATATTTATCTGAGAACACCAAACCGCTATGGCTGTCTATGGGCCATCTGTGTATATTTGTGAAGCTAATATAAAATTGAAACTAAATAAATGTCATCTAGATACTGAATGTTGAAAAAAGAGACTTTAGAGAAATTTATAAAAAAGAGACTTACCGTAAAATGGACGTAGTGCATTTCGTAGTACCGTAGTATGTATTTCGAACAGAACCATTATTTAAAAAAAACACACACACAAATTGGAAGCGTTGTTCAGGCAAGACTGACGTCTTTTCATTTTAAAATGCCAAACCAAACTAAACACAAATCACTTGACAGCTGACAAAATCTCCGCCAGTTAAAACTTGTTGCCAACTTAAAGTTCTATATCTCTAAAAAAACACCCTTTATATGCTTATTTAGACAAATACAATAAACAATCTCAAGCTGTACTTTTGGTGTACTGTGCTATATTATGTTGCATTACATGTATATCACTATGATGAATACATGTTACGTTTGTGTTAAAAACATTGATCGTCATGTTGCTAGTTTTCAATGCATTTCGTGCAATTCTCGATGGAATCAAATCTCAAGAACAGATTGGAAATGTGATGAATGTTCTAATGAATATTTTTTATATATAGAAAATCTAGAATGTTAAAAAAGGAATCTCTTGAAGATAAAATGCATCAAAACAATATTTATACACAATACAATAGTATATTTTCTTCTAAAAAATATCACAACAAAACGATCAACAAAACATCATTTGACAGTTCATAAACCATAAAACATAGAACTATTTCAAACAAAAGACTTTAGGGTTGCCAGAATTACAGATTAAACAGATATTTTTTGTAATAACAGAAACTTGACTCAATAGTAATATATTTAATACCGAATTATTTAGTGCTAATCAAAAATTTTATTGTAATGATTGTGACTACCCAAATTGTAAAACAGTCAATGCTGTATTGCAGTAAAAAATACCTTGCTTTCTCAGCGTATTTCTTAGTTGGTCCATTCCTTGAAGATGTTTTGATAATCCTTAAGTTATCCAATAATATAAACCCTTGTTCAGTTTAAATAACACCTATATAAAAATAACACACTATACAACACACACATACATAATATATCCAATACATTTCTTTCCTTTGACGAAAATATCATTTTTCTAATACTTGGTGATTATAAATGCCCAAAAATTAGTTGGCTTCAAACTTTACACAAATTCTTAGAAGCTTATTATTAATTAAGTAATATTGAATCATAATTAATTAACTCAACGGCAGTTGAACATTGTGTAATCAAGATGGTAATTTACTGGACCTAATATTATGTAACAACATGGAAATGATCAATGTAAACTATATCTACCTCTCTTGAAGTAAATATTAAAACAACATACCGGAAGATGTTAAATAATAATCACACAATATTTAACTTCTACAAAGGCAATTTCACTAACATGAAATTAACTAAAAATCATATTTTACTACTAACTGTAACGAATTCACAATTATATAAAACTATTAATGAATGTGTGCCTAAATTTTTTTCCCGTAATAGTCTGTATCCCAAATTGTTTACACCTGAACCAATTTTTCTGTTCAAAGAAAAGAACAAATTCAAAAACAAATTTGATATATGTATCATCAACTTTCTGATTATAGACTTTTCTCTATGCTCAGAGACAAAATAAAATAAATTATCATCAAAATTACCTTAAAAATCTTGAGGAGAATATACCCAAAAATTTCAAAGATTTTTGGGAATATTCCAAATCTTTAAGACAAACAAATCGGCCAAGAGAGCTGGGCATGAGTCATCAAACCGTTATAAACCATTTGAAGAAGCTTGGATTCCCAAAGAAGCTCTTGGTACGGGTGCCACACGAATTGAGACAAAAACACATCTTTACCGTATCGACGCATGCGAATCGCTACTGAATCGCAACAAAATCGACCCTTTTCTGAAGCGGATGAAAAGTCGGTCACTTACGACAACGTGAAGCGCAATTGGCCTTGGTCGAAGCGCGGTGAAGCGGCCCAGACGGTGGCCAAGCCCGGATTGACGGCCAGGAAAGTTCTGCTGTGTGTTTG
>JANSTU010034683.1:0-11632 GCA_027564075.1 Bolitophila hybrida
CACATTTTTTGTCGTATGCATGTAGTATGTGTTTGTTCATCCCGGATTGTCGTTTCGATAATCTTATAAAAAACGGCCTTCTCATAGGTCTTCTGTGGCAGTATGTTTACACAATTGAATTCCTTGCTTTGTTATAAATGAATACATACGGGTAAACGACTATGCATGCAAGCTATGTTAAAAATATTACTACCTTATTTTTCTCAATATATTTAGACGTGCGGCAAGGCTTTCAAGACATGCAGCGCAGTAAACAATCATCGAGCTATACATGCCGGATTCAAGGAGTTTAAGTGTCCACACTGTTCGTACCGAGCGTGTACAAAAGCCAATCTAAAGATTCATGATCGTACGCACAGTGGCGTTCGACCGTACTCATGCAGCTATTGCGTTTTAAAGTTTAGTACCGCCAGCAATATGCACAAACACATTCGCAATATACACGAAAAGCTAAAGACCCACAAGGTATTACAAGACTAACCATATGGAGTCCATTATATTTTTTATTAGCATAATTAACTTTTCTATTTGAAACGACCTGAAATAATCTAATTTTAACTCCACAGTGTGACCAATGCGACCGATCATTTTTCTCTAGAGAGTCTGCACGTAAACACATGGTCACTCATACGGGACTAAAGCCGTACTCGTGCATTGAGTGCACAATGTCGTACGGATGGTACAATGGTCTCCAGAAACATATGAAACTACAACATCCCGGCGTTAAGATGCCCACGGAGAAGAGTTTTTTTCACGTCTTGCCTAGCTAAAACTATATTTTCAATAATTTTTTTTGAGTTTTGTATGATGTACGTGAATGTTAATAAATTTGATAATACATATATTTATGGTTCAAACACTTAAACACAGAAGACAAATACAGCAACACATCCCTTTGTGGCATGCTGGCCACGCCCTTTAGAAGCCGGAGTAGCCTATAGCCGTGTGAGTACAGGGCCTGCATGGCGTTACACGAGCTTATGGGAAATCG
Source organism: Bolitophila hybrida (assembly GCA_027564075.1). Lineage (NCBI taxonomy): Eukaryota > Metazoa > Arthropoda > Insecta > Diptera > Mycetophilidae > Bolitophila > Bolitophila hybrida. The sequence goes on from JANSTU010034683.1 coordinate 992, forward strand.
GTCATAATCTGCGCTTGTTGTGTACTTCTTTGCCTGAGGCATACGACGCGGTTGTGAATAAAGCGGCGAACAATGATCCAAAATCGTCGTCGGAGATAAGTTTTGTTGTGTGCCATCATGTCGACTGTTTTCGTGAGCGTTCGCTACTAGTAAATGCGTTAAGTTTCGCTGTTTTTAAGCAACCAGTTATACACCTGTCCTTTGTTAGGTACGAGCTGCAACAAAATAGTAAGTAATATGCGGTAACTCGTATGAGTTTGTCTAACGATGAGGATTTTCAGAGCATCTGCCATTCATGTCTGATGTCACATGGTTCCAGCGGTTTACAGGAAGAATTTGATGCACTTCACTGACACGGTTTGCAACTAATACAGTCCATCGAAAGGGATCTACTGTTAGCCATGCTAAGACTAACATATATTGTCGAATCAGTCCAAGCATATGTAGTGCCATTCGCTAAGTCCATATATTTTTGCGTGGATTCCACAAGATTCGCTAGTACAACAGCCCCACAGAGTTCTAGCCTTAGTAGCGAAATGTTTTTTATGGGACAGTGCCATCAGCCTTGACTATCCCCACATACACAGTTGCAGCATAGGCATTCATAGAGGAGTCGCAAAAACCATGTAACTGACATGCAATGGTCTGGAGCGATAGGTGAAGATAGAAGATTTACTTCCTGTGAAGTGGCTCTCCTTCTGCCATTCTTCCCTTTGGGTTATGATAACTTTGATGTTTTTTTCAAAGGATTATAGGATTATATAAATACAATGAATTCTTTTTATAAATGACGACTTTGTAACGATTAGTGAATGACCGTTTATGGCACCAGTATTGATCCATTAATTATTGTTTCTCAAGTTGTGCGGTGACTGTCTTCAGTTTTACCCTAGGCCACCACACCATTGAACCAAATGTCAAATCATTACTGTATAGATCCAGACAGACTCCATGTTTTACCAAAAGCTCTGCGATACTGCCAGAACGCTATAATAGATTTGTTGGTTTTTGTCTCAATATGTTTGATGAAAACAAGATTCCTGTCCAGGATAACGCCTAAATACTTCACTTCAGCTTTGAGCTTTAGTATTGGAGTATTTGCTAAGTTCATACTTTCTATTATGTTAGAACCAGTGCTGTTTTTGAAGGGTTAACAGACAGTTGGTTGGTTGGTACATTTTTCTAAAATTCTTAATGCTTGTTGCATAACATTAATGATTGTGTTATCTTCCTTTCCGAATATGAGGATTGCTATATTATCGGCAAAGGACTTTTTAAGTAGTAGTAGTAGTAGTAGTAGTAGTAGTAGGCTTCAACTGATTTCCCTGTTAAATATACGTGTTGCATCTTGTTAAAGGGTTTTTCGTGTAGCGGAATATCTCTGAGATATCTGTCCATCTGTCACACATTCTTTCGAGTGTTTTGATTACAAACGATGTAAGACTAATTGGGCGGAAGGAGCTTGCTGAGTTGTAATTGTCTTTTCCTGGGTTTTAAGAATAAAGACGACTCTAGCAAGTTGCTATATTTTAGAGATGTGTAACTCAGTGCTAAACTAGATCTGAAGATCTTGGAGATTAAGTCCAGATGAGTTTCACTGAGGCTTTGAAGCATTATTGAATAGATAGCATCCGGTCCTGGCACTTTGTATGGTTTAAAATAGAACAGGGCCCACTTTATTCAGTTTCCAACTGGGCATATTTATTTATTGAGAACGCCTTTGTGATTCTAGATTTTGCTGAGAACGTCTCTACTTCTCCACAAAAGGTTTTCCAAGAGTTTCTTTGAGATGTTCTTAGCTCTTAGTTCTAATCTTTTTGCCTGAAGCATTTCATCATAGCAACGCTCAGGGTGTGATTTAACCACAGATATACACATATAGGCCCTATAGTGATATAACATATGATTGTGTGTGTCACCGCCATCGATCAGCCAGCCAACGCGTTAACCAACCCGGCTATGGCGTCGGTAAACTGGAGTTTATATCAATAAATTCCATTGATTTTGCTATTTTATTTATTTATTATTATTATTTTATGCAAGTAGCTCACCTGCCGTACTGGTAGAACCCTGCAGACCGATGTGTTTTTTGAATGTAGCACTTTAAATCTTGAAGTTAATAGCATATTTCTGAATTATTTTATTGATTTGGAATCATCATCATCATCTGATTTGATCCTGTAATCCCTTGTGGGATATTGGGCCAGTGTGCGATGCCGCACACCGAATTCATTGACCATTAGGGGTTCACACGCCTGGTCAGGTCATGCTAATGTGCTGTTTTGTGTTGTGCTACTCATATTTGAGCTACTGTGCTCTAATACTCACAACACATCCCCGATGGTTAGGAGTCTTTATTTGCCCTGACGCGACTCTAACAACTTTGAAGGGCAAATGCGCATATTTTTGAGATATCTCTATGCACCGAGATCTATCTTGCTGTTTTCTATTCAAATGAACTTTTTATCACCCGTTTATTTACTGAATCTGCCGAATACTGTGGTAAATCCCAAATAAAATAATGTGTTTTCGATGGCTTGGGTTTTTTTTTTACTGCATTTATCCAAATATCCTTCCAATTTGTTGTTATTGATCGCCCGAATTTTCCATTAAGTATTTATTAAATACATATATTTGATAAATTAATACATCAATTAAAGATGTTGCTCTGAACACACTTTGAATATTGAAATATTATATAATTATTATATTAATTACCTGTACTTTGTGTAAACCGCAATACTCTGCAATTCACTGTAATACACGCACACTTTGGTATATATATATATATATATAATATTATACGTTTGAGTAATAATTGCATTGTACTTACGTAACCGACCGTTTTCATTGAGGCGTCGCGCGGCATATGGCTGCAAACCTCTTCATTTACATTAATTTCACTTGTTCTAACCATTTACCGTGTGCCCGTGCCCGACCATATGCAATGGCACACATTCCAAGTACAGTTGTCGATTGCAATCATAAATATACACATATAACATATTGTAAGCAATATGCTAAAACAACAATAACAACACTGTGGTTTAAAAAAATGTTGCTCGAGTGTACATTGCACAATACCTGAACACTTGTAAAACAAACGGATGAAAGATTATTGCATGATGAGCCAGTTTGCATGAAATATTTATGTTGCTCATCTTTTGAGAATCTAATGTAGACACCATACGGAACTTAGTGTTAGTAAGACAGTTATAAGTGTTTTTAAATGATAGAAGTATTATTTTTTTTAAATTCAACTTAATTATCTTCATTTTCTGAATTCAAAGCAGAATAAATCACAAATAATATATTACATTACACATATACAGTTGCAGACAATTAATTGGAAACGACATATTTGTAATGTAGTTTTAATTCGTATAATTCGTATATTTAACTACAACAACAATTTTAAATGGATAACATAGTTTTTATGATTTTTTGAATACATAAAACCGTCACACAGGTATAATTAAAAAATCGAATCAAATAATATAAAAATTTCGATATTTAAAAAAATAGAACTTATAAAAATAACCTTAAAATCGAAAGAATGTTTCATTATATAAACCGGTGTTATAAAAAAATTAAATATCAAAACAAATAATATGTTATATTAATATATTATATATATATGATATATTATATATAATAATATTAAAAACATAATAAAATAGAATATGTAAAATCAAAAACATGTGTTTTATCAACTAAAAAATACAATATTTAAATCAATAAAAGAAGACATAGAAAATATGTATTGTTTTTCTTGTAACTCAAAAAATCGAAAAATTTAAGTAAATATTATAAGTTAGATAACTAGTACCTTCAAAAATCTATCTAATCTATCAACATCGACGTCGTTTTGAGTTTTTGGTAAATTAAATTTCATTGAATCTATATTTTTTTGTCGAAATTATTTAAATTTTTTCTGAAAGATTTTTATGTGATTTTTTTATGTCCAAATTTGGAAGTGATATTTTGGGAATTGTAATTAAAACTTTTCGTTTGTGTTATATTTCGTTCAAAATAAAGTATCGTTTGTTTAAAAAAAGAAAGTAGCAGAAAGAAATAGAAAAAGCTGTCCTTATTTGAACCGCTCTAAAATTAATTCTATTTGAAAAGATAGAGTGAGAGTCATGCCTTGAACAAACATGGACGAAATCGCATACAAGTCTCAGAATTGTAGTCCTATTGTGTTTTTCTACTATAAAATGAATAGAATTCCGTGCAAAATACTTATGTGCATTTTTTTCGGGATACGTTTCGAGTGTTTGAGCTTAGAAGTTCTACTATGACCTGATCAATGAATCCGTTGTGCGGAATCCCACATTGCTCTAGTGAGCCAACATCGATTTAACTTTCAATACAAATAATCATTTGAAGACGAAATCATAAAACCGGTAGAAACAGACATCCGGGTGTTAATTAGGCTAGACTGGGATGTGTGTACCGTCAAAAGACAAGCTTTACTAAGAGTACCACAGGAAAACTAACAATCGGCATGACAAGTGGTCCTTATTAAGTCTGCTCAATGGATTTTATTTGTTGGTGAAAACGTGAGATTTGTTTTGTAATGCATATTAAATCATAATAAACATTCAACAAGCCCAATCGTTAGGAATTACGTTAAAAATTACTTGACATACATGGCATTTCAAACTCTGTGCTTGTTTATTAAGACTACTGTCAGATGTCATTCCAAACTACTCCGCGTGCTTTTGATCTAACAAAGCCGTAAATAGACGTTTATATTTCTCCATGACATATTCACCGGTTGTTATTGCACAAAAATACTCGCGTTCTCTTGTTAATTTTAATAGTTTAAAGGTTGGTCCTGGTATAAACAAGACGAGATTAATTTTAACACACATTTCCTTTTCTTTTCGACACGGGTTTCCATTTATGTAAAGTGCGACTATATTAGCGCTGCCATCTGAATTGAGACCCCAAACATGCGAATCGAGAATTGAGTGAGCGATAAATAATAAAATTCTGGATTGATGCTTAATGATATAGAGACTAAACTTAAATTTAAAAAATAAAAGTAAAAAAAGCGAACTTTGATACATTCACTCAATTATCCATAAATTCGTTTTTTTTCCATAGGAAATATTTTTTTTATATTTTGGCGCCTACTGTAATCTTAAAATGGAAATTTATATAGTAAAATGTATGTAACTAGGCCAAATTGTGTGGTATATTTAGATTAGGTGCTGTTAATGTAAAATACAAGTGTATGATATGACATTGCGTGAAAATCTCCCGGAAAACTGTGATAATGACAAGTGCTGCCTATTTACGAATGTGTTGCGTTAAGGTCGATGCTGATGGTGTTCTTGGGCTGCATTTGAGTCGTGCTCCTTGGGATCCGTATCCATGGGTAAGCGGTGTGCAGCATGGTTCTAGTGCAGAGGACGCTGGTATTCGGTCTGGCGACTGTGTAATAGAAGTGAGTTTGGCATATAGTAGAATTATTTTATTTATTTGACCTAAAATAATTAGTTGCATTAAATGCAGGTAAATGGAGAGGATGTGTTGGGTTTGAAAATTGTAGATGTGGCACAAAAAATTAGAAGCAGACGTCCGAGTGAGCCATCAAGCGTGACCTTTTTGTTATGGAACTCCAAGGCAGACCAAAGTGTAAGTTTAATATAGTTATATAGAAAACTAAATATTATAAAATATTAATTTTATATAGTAAGTACATAATATATGTATAATATGTATATGCATTTCATGTTTGTGGAATATTGTATACATAATATATAATTTGCGTTCGAATGGCATACACATAGCTTAAAACAATAGCTGCCGGCACACACAGGCAAACAACATAATCTCGTACATTATTATTGCATTTTTCAATTATATGCATTACTGCAAATCTAGAAAACATGAAAATGATTCCAATTAGACATCTGTGCGTGTATAATTGTAAATCAATCCGAAAGCTCTCCAGTACAGAGCTTCGAAGTCTATATTAAATAGATATACATAAATAATAATCTTACAGTTTAGTATTTAGTGTGTTTTATATACTATAAATATCGCATTACATTTTGGCCGTCGTATTAATATCTCTTGATAACATATAAAGACACACGATAACACCGACGACGCCGACGTTATGCATTTAGTAATTGAAGAGATAACACTGCGTATTTACCAGTATTTTTATCACCTATATTCTATAATTTCGTCAGTATATTCCATTCAGTCCATCGGAGACAATAAAACGCAAACGCTTCAGTACATAAATCCATTCGTGTACTCTACCAGTTCGGGGCGCTCGATCAAAGTGCATTGATGCGAATTTGTGGAATTCGCTTGTGTGTGCTGTCGCATATATTCAAACGCTGAATAAAACGACGCAAACATATATAAAAAAAACCCGATAATCCCGAACACACAATAAACAGACAGAAAAATGTATTCCTTCGTCGCAACGATATGGCCAACAATATTGATTACGGTGCTCGTCGCCGCGCTGGCCGTAAACAATGCGCAATCAGCGAATATTTTATGTCTCATGGGAACTCCATCAGCCAGCCATCACATATGGAACAGATCCATTATGAGAGCATTAGCCGACCGAGGGCACAATTTGACGATTTTAACGGTCGAGTCAGAGACTTCTACGCAAAATATGCATTTCATTTATATCGAGAATATTTACGAGGACATTTACGAGCACTTAATGGAGCCGATGAGCAGCAGTCACCTCGGAGACACAGTTGACTTGAAAAGCGGCAATACATTCTCAGCAATAATGGAAATGTACAATTTCTATGGGTTTGTCGACCGAAAACTTATTGAAACCAGTGGTATGCATCAATTGTTAAATTATCCAAGGGATTTTAAATTTGATGTTATCTTGCACGATTTTACACAATCTCAGATTTTACTTGGTTTCGTGGAACATTTCGATAATCCACAGCTTGTATCTCTAAGTCCGTTTGGCGCTCCATCTTATACGCATGCAGTGTCTACAGTGCCAGTGTTTCCTAGCTATATGCCACATCCATTGAGCAGTTATACCTCGGAGATGACGTGGGTGCAACGAGTTCATAACTTCTTGCTCCACGCATTTGATCGATTCTATCGAAATTATATCTACCTGGTGAACGAGAATCGAAAAGCAAAAAAGTTCTTTGGACCACCTATTCAAAATTTAGAGCTTATCGAGCAGAGAACGTCGCTGGTTTTGCTGAACATAGATTTTAGTTTAGACTATCCTCTGTTGCTTCCACCAAACGTGATAGCTGTTGGTGGTTTGCACATTGATAGGACAAAACTGTTACCGGAAGTAAGTTATGTCTTTGCATTAATAACAATATACTATCAGAGTAAATTTTGCAGAGTATCCAGCAGTACTTGGATTCTGCCCAGAAAGGAGCAATTTTCTTTAGTCTTGGAACGAACATGCAGAGTGCTCAGCTTGGCGAAAAAATACAAATATTCTTGGAAGCCTTCCGACAGCTTAGTGAATACAAGTTTATCTGGAAGTACGAGACAAATAATCTACAAGAGGTACCAGCAAACGTGATGATCGCAGAATGGTTTCCTCAGACCAGTATTTTGGGTACAATATTCTAATCTAAATAAAAGATAAACATTTGTTAAAGAATATATTGATTTCTAGCTCATCCAAAACTTAAACTCATGATGACTCACGGCGGACGTCTGAGCGTGCAAGAATCAATTTGGTTTGGAGTGCCTATGCTTGGCTTTCCCTTGTTTATGGACCAGCATCAGAATATGCAGAAAGTTAAGCTTTTGGGACTTGGTGATATCCTAGACATTCATGAAATAACCGTCGATACATTAGTCCAACACATCAAAAGAATTCTAGAAAATTCGAGGTATTACTAATACACACTAAATCTGATACACATTATTACTATAATTATTTTCATTATTTGCCAAGGTATCAGAAAAACTTGATATACAGATCAAATCTGATGAGACAACAACCAATGCCTCCATTAAAACGTGCTGTATACTGGATCGAACGAATGACCGAGAATCAACACCTAGACCATCTACGACTTAAATCACAGGAACTATGGTTCTTTCAACTGTACATGCTGGACATTCTGACCGGTCTCATTCTTATCTTACTTGGATACATTTTAATTGTCGTTCGACATATTTACTTCAGCAATAAAACTGAAAAGAAAACAAAGACTGACTGATCCCACGCAGCGTATAATGTTTCTTATAACCTTCAATAAAATAAATTTTAATAATATTATGTTCGAAAATTTTAATATACAAGTGTTTAGATTTAATTAAATCGCGTAATTGCACCGTTTATGATTCACCGTGCTATGATTTCATGCGTTTTCCGTCTACGTGTATTTTATTACCTGAGATATATATACTTGAGTAATATATATGTTATATTTAAAGCCAGAAATATACGCTTGCGTTTCCGCAGTAATTAATGCTAGCAGGCCTCTTCGTGTGTGTGTAAAACATTATAATATACACACAAATTATCCAGTCACGTCATGTCTGTTTAAGCCTAACATACACATTTTACTTATATACGTATAGATCTGAAACATGTCTCGGCTTAAGTCGATTCTATCGGTGGCGTGAGACTGATTTATGATTGGCAAACGGTACATGATCATTACACTGTATGTACCAAGATTTATACATAATATTTAACATATTTGTTTTTGTCTGGCGACCTTGAATGCAGAATTGAATAGAATGCTTTAGCTTTGAACTTGCACTTTCGTATAACACACAGTTTCAGGTATATTATATTATATACCTGTAATAACCATATAAAAATATAGTTATTTTGATATGATATATAAAAACCGGGTTTCTCGTAAACGATGATTGCGCTCGTTGTGATGAAATCTCTGATATAAAGTTGGCGATATTAGGTAAGCGGTAAGTGCCATCTTTTGAAGCCTGTTTTAAGCGGTCTATTGCGCATCCTGCTTTTTATGTGTCATCATTTTTTTTTAAATATACTTATACATGCATGAATTTAACATTTATTTTTTGTTACTTAAACGTTATTGTATATTATTTATATATTATGTTTCCATTGCAGACTATAAATCCTCAGTCACTGCACAAGTTCGCGACGTGCCTTCAAAATATTGCTCAACTACTGGAGTGTCCTATATGTCTTGAGGTATGATTTGTCAAAGCTATTTTTTATTTTATTTTTATTTTTTATTTGTTTTTATAACATATGAAAATTATATAAAACGGCGTATGTATTTGCTAATAAGAGCGGAGAAACAACTATTTTAGTCACTATATAAAATAATTGCATTTTTCAGTCAAAGGTTCAATTCATTATAATTTTCTTTTCTATAAATTTCAAGAAATGGTCATGAAAAATAGTAATAAATTCATATTGCCTTTAAACAAAAATAAATTTGGCACACAATAATAATTGGTCTTTACCTACTCTGAAAAGCCTTTTCCTCGAGCATTACACCAAGATTTCATAATAATTTCGGATTTTAATAGATGTAATTTTGTCGCAATTACGATCGAACTAGGCATCCCTAGGATACAAACAAAAATTCTATTTATGGATCTTGGCTAGTCCATGAAAATACAGTCACAAATACAAAGCAAATTGTATGATGGATGTATTTTTTTGTTTGTACCTCACGGCCCATGTGTTGAGAGACTGTAACCTAGACCACTGCTCCACCGCCACCACAGTGCTTATGAAAAAATGTACACCCGAACTGTACAAGTATTTGTCGACTTAGTTTTCAGATGGACAAGAAAACAAAAGCATTGGTTTTCGCAGTTATTAAAATACAACAAATGGTTTGTGGAATAACATTTACGCGACTTTTAAATGAACAAATAAACCCGACAAAGAACACATTATCGCTCAAAGAAGACGTCGACAAAGTGTTGACTACTGAATGCACTCCCAGTAACCTTCAAAATGGTCGAGTCCGCCAAAAAGAAAGACAATTACAACGGATCAAAGAATTCCTAGTTCCACATCAATTACTGGCCTTACATTCAACAAATAACAGACAGCTTTGCTTCATGAAGGTTGAGATTTTCTATCGATAATTAACAACTGCTTACACATTGGCGATCGATTGGTAGTACCGCCAGGTATTAAGCGTATTGTTGCTATTCTAAAAAGTTCAGGATAATAACGTTACCGCAGAAGCAACGTTCAACAAGCACCATTGCACACGAAAACGTACTATTACCATTGGACAATGTGTATACTTGAAAACAATGAAGGACACATTTCGTTGGAAACATATCACAAACAAACACGTTAATGTCTGCTATTGCGTTCAGATCACGGGACGATTCATTCGATCACATATGTGAATCAGATGCGAGAACGGATAGATCTTAGATAATACTACACTGATTGATGAACCTTAACTTCAAAAACATCTTACTGTACCTACACATATGTTGATGATGATGATGATGATCTACATAAAGATACGTCATTATCAACTACCGATTTACAGAGTCTTAATCTTAATAAGACATATAAACATTAATTATAATTACAATGTACACACAAATATGAACTAAAGGGTTTTTCAATAGGTGCGCTTCAACTTTTTTTTTTAATAAAACACAAACGGTTTGACTTTTCAACTAACT
>JANSTU010034694.1:0-11632 GCA_027564075.1 Bolitophila hybrida
TGAAATCGATGCGTTTGCGTGCGTTGTTTGGAAAATGCATATATGCACTCACAGAGCCTGAGTGTAATCTGTAATATATGCAAAATGTCCAGTACCCTGACTCCCTGACTATCCATATTTATCGTATACGGACATCGCAGCTCGAGAGGACTTATTTGCTGTTGCGCATGTAAATTTACTGTATATTTTCCAATAAATTGCAATCATTTTATGGTTAATAACACATAATATACTATAGGAAATCTGATTTTGCGCTTATTTGCAGATTGTACCAGTGATAGTATAAAATTTGTTTAATATAATTAAAAATATCCTTGATATACACGTCGTTGAATTAATTTAATGTAATTATTTGGAAATTATTGCTTTTCAGGGTGCCTTTTGAGGTTTGATTGCCATTGGAAGTGATAGAGGAAATATAGATTTTAAAATTTTGTTAGTTCTCTACAGTTCGTGATAATTTTAATAATATCTGGAACCCACCTCTATTTTTGTATACCTGTAGGTAAAAAAAAAAAAAGTTAAATTAACCATATTTAAAATTATATCTAAAAAATGGGGACATAAACCGAAAACATAGATAACAAAAATTGTTAAAATAACCATTATCTACTTTTCCTGAAAATGTGTGAAAAATCGTCCCCCATTTGTTTTTCGACTCGACCCGCCGTGTGTAACGCAAGTATACGCCGAGGCAACTGATTATTGTTTTTGTGTCTGTTTGACTGAGACAAGAGTTTCAGAGCCTCCTGTATGGATCTGGAATCGACGATTCCATGTTAGTTAACAAAAGAAAAAAATGTATTCCCATCAAAAACTTTAAACGCATTTTCAGATTTTCTCCGAATGTTGTGAACCGATCATCTTGAAATTTTGCACACATGTTTTAGATATTTCTGTCTAAATGTCAAAATGTAGTGCCGAAAATTGCACAAACCGTTCTAAAAAATTCAATGTTCAATTAAAAAACCCTTCGTTTAAGCTACACACATAATAAAAGAAATCTTTGGTTTTCGGATTACAGATAACAATTGTCTGAGTTAAGATCACTACAGTGAACTTATTTTTTTAGAAGCGTCCACTACAGCCAGATGTCACCGACAGAGTTTTAAATATTTTTTGACAAGGTAAGGTAAGGTACTGTAAGAATACTGTATTTTTATATGCAATTTATTAAAATCACAGGAAACATCGAGAAAATTAGCCTTTCTTTGTTCTACAAAACTCCCTTAACGACCTAATATTTATGTCCAATATATCTGGTGTCATAAACAGAAACATTCCTAAAAACTTTTTTAGGGTAACAGTTTTTTTTAATATTCCTGACAATTTGGCAATATGAAATTATGAGTATTATAATGTTTATGCATATAAAAAGCGTATTACATAAAACTACAAAAACGATTTTACTGAGACCATCCTCTACATTTCCAAAAAAAAATTAAACCAACCTCTTCATTTACTGAAAGTCAAAATCCGATACCAATTTTTATTTCAACCAAGTAAAATAGTTTTCAACAGTTTTTTAATAAGAATATTAATTTTTTTATATTTTTACTTAATATTTTCACGACAAAATCTTCAATATGGAGCTAAAAAACCAAAACTTTTAAAATTAACGATGTAAGGGTTACTTTTCTTTTCATTTCCTTCCTTTTTTATTGCCAAAACACACACAATTTCCTGATTTGACAAAAAAAAATTTTACAGCAAAGTGAAATACACAGCAACAAAGTGAAATTACCTTACATAAAAGAGTGTTTAGATTTTCATGTTTTTATTTTCCAAAAAAAAACCGTTGTTTGAGTTACCATCTTCTACATTTCCCGACAATTAAGCTGAAATCCAACAGCCAGGCGCTTCTATAAAATTGTGTGTACCCAAAAATCGAGTTATACCTCATATGATTTTAGTCAATTTTTGCAGAGTGGTATTAATGGAATATTTGCATCCAAATAAAAAACTGTATTTTACATTTTCTGATAATCAATAGGCCAATCCCAGTCAGTTTTTATGATTTTAGTCAATTTTAGTAAATTTTGCAAAAAAAGAAGTCCTTCCTCTAAATTTCCTAAAAATTTGGTAAAAATCTGACAACCATTTTTTTTCAACCAAACTTTGCAACAAAGTGAAATTAAATTAGTTCTAATTGATATTCCGTAGAATAAATGCCACAATTATACTTATTACGTAAAGGGCATCAGCATAAACCACATTAATGTCGCCTCCGCTTCCACAAAATATTAATGGTTCCCGGATACCATCAAATTTGACCCTTCCACTATCAAATTCGACAGTTTTTTAATTACTCACTTGGCTAGAAATTAGGTCATATTAAATGCTTGTCCCCCATGAATTTCACAGAACAACACACATAAAACCGAATAAACGAATTAACTGTACCTTATTTTATTATGCTGAATTGTATATAGATAATAAAAATATATACATACAGTAAACCTATATAATACACGTTTAATAGCTAGCCATCACATTAAACTATATAATTGAATGAAAACAGACACTATGCGCATACGCATCGGAACGTTCAAGCCGTTTTGCTCGATCCACTTACCAATTTAAAGCTCTACGGCGCAATATTGTAATGTGTATCTAAATATATATATGTATATACAAGTACAGTGCGCATCGTCTTATACATTTATAGTCTTCTAGTGCGTATAAAATGTATAACAGTCTAGAAGTTTGGAAGGAGCTTAATTGAGAAACCTGAGATTGGCATAAGCGCTCGCGTGCGCGCGCGCGCCCGATGTTTTATCTTAATTGCGGCTTACAAGTTTTGAAGTTGAGGCGTGTGCAAGCGCGCGGGAGCACTTAGTTCCAGAACACATTTATGAATATATGTATATAGATATATTTATGTGTAGTGTACATTTTGCGCATGTGCATGTTGATTATAAAGCTAGCTTAATTTGAGTGTCTGTGTTTACTCAATCTATGCAAACTGGGTTATCAACTTAAGTGTAAGTCATTTTAAACAGCATAACATAATTCACCATAGAGTTTATATTTCCTTCTTTTTTATTACCATATTTGCTATTAAGGAATATAGCTGTTCTTTCGGCATGGACAAAAATAAAAAAAGATATACTCCAGAACCATTAAAATATATCGTAACAAAAACCGAAATTCCGTCAGACAAAAGAAAGTCAAAACACTTCAAAATGCACATTACCTAAATGCATATAGTTATACACACACACACACAATTTGATTGTTTTAACTGAAGCCATTGTCCATTACGCTTAAAGGTCATTAAAAAAAAACGAATATTTTGTAAAGATTATACAATTTATATACTGCCGTGCTCGGAATCACACGCGCATTCCCAGAACTCGCCTTAATGACATGGAGTAATGACTTCCAGGCAAAGCCAAAAAGCGTGAATATTCTTTTTGACGTGCTAGCGCGGACGGTAATTTGAAATTTCTCAACCGTAATAAAATGTAGATGCGCTTGACAATGTGAGATTTATACAATTTTCCAGTTCGGAGTGCGAATCGAATCTTATTTCTGTAGTTTCATTGTCTTTAATGGGATCTTCATCCTTTATAGTTTAAAGGCTTATAATTAATTGTATAGCTATGGAGTCTGGAATGTTCAACAATAAAAGTCAGTTACCTCTGACTTTGTTGGAATGCAGTTATTACTCTTTACAGTGCATCAAAAATTGACAGATGAAATATTTTTTTATCGAATTCTCTATTTTATTATTTGCATCTTTGTATCGGAACACTTTATGTTTTTTCGCGAACTTTCAAGCAAGCTATTCACCACTTTGTGACCACATATACCGATAACTTTAAAAAGATTTTTGTAGAAAACGTGAATTTTGCCCTCAAAATATATTTTTGGTCATTTGTGGTGGTGAATCGAATGCAACAATAAATAAAACGTTTTTCGAATCTGAAAAATCGTGAAGTTGGCTCTCATTTTTTTTTTGTTTCCAATGATCATTATTTGTGTACAAAAAGATATCAATTAAATGTCGTAAACTGTGGTTCAAAATTTTTCGTAATAAAGAAATCCTTGCCGCGTATTCTGACTGTATATTTGTGTTATTGTTATTTGTTCTTTTCTAAGCGGCATATACATATGACGGCCATAAGACAAAATTTTCCGGTAATTTTTTGGTAATTTGCGGCAGTAGTTTTTTTTTGTAAATATGTTTAAATGTTTTTTATATGTCGTTATTACCAAATATGTTTTATTTGTAAATAAAGGATTTTTCAAAAGGGACTGGTAGGAATCTGTCAAATTTGTTGTTTATTTTCGGTCATTAAGACAAATCACTATGGCGATGGCGTTGAGCAACACGTGCAAATGATTAAAATGTATTATCAAAATGTGTGGCAAAGTTGTGCGCGTTGAGGCACATATTTTTAAAGGTACGTTAACAAAAAAAGCCTTATTTAAGACGATGCTAATACACATAAAGTCTACCTATAAGCTGTTTGGATTGTGGGCCGGTGGCATCATCGTTCCGCACTTATTTGAAAATTACGGAGAGCGCTTCCAATCGATTCTGGTCATTTTCTTGTGTGTTAAATTGGATGACGTGGGTTTCAAAATGCTCTTTCCAAAAGGTTCAATTTTGTGATTATTTTATTTTATAGAAGTGTTTTTATTAATGTCATGGTTTGCTTCGAGGGTGCATGACTAAATTATACAAATAAAGCTTACAAATCGAAGTTTTATCAAGAAGACGAAAATTGTATCATATTTATGTGTGGTTTGTCTTTTGTTAGCGCATATATAGGAGGAGGAGAGGAAAGGAAAACTTCTGAACATCAACGACAACAAACAATATGATTGCGGTCTGCGGTGCCATCATCATCAATGCGTCGTCAATATGACATTTTGAAATGAAGTAATATATAAGCCGATGCGGAAGCTCTAAAGTGCGCAAAATGTACTTCCAAGAAGCAATAGAATTAGTCGCTCTATAAAGCCTGATGTAAGTTAAATTGTTCGTTGGGAATGGATATTCTGAATGAGCGATTTGAGGTCATCGTTTCTCACGCAGAGGCGTCGTGAACTGCCCACTTGGATAGGTCAATTTTATAATGTTATACTTTTTCTTCTTTGACTTTGTCAACTGTACCAAATGAAAAGAAGTATAGAAAAGCCACATCATCACTGTAGAATGGCTGAGGAACCGTAAGCACCTTTTAATAGAGTTACATTACACTGATAGAAATAATATTGTTTTGTTTGTTTGTTGCAAATACATCTAAACTACTGTAAACAAATTATATTGGTTATGTATTTGTTATTATCTGACGAACATATAATTTGATTTGCTTGCATGAATAAAAAATATGCATTGCAGATATAAATAGTGTAATTTATCTCTGACAGATATGCACATATCAATTAGAAATATGTTATATCCATCGTGGATATGCCTCTTATCCACGGTGAATAAATCATAGTTGATAGTTTGACACTTTTCTCATATTTTTTCGTCGTAAGTCTACACATGTCATTCCAAACATAATTCAGTGCGTTGCGTTCCTAAAAAGTGAGTTATAGAAATAATAAAAGTGCGCTGCAATCAAATTTTCGTTGCTGAACCAATCAATCAATCATCAATTTATTCATGTTGTTAACCGAATTTCACTTGATTTATTTATGCAAAATATACTTATTTATTAGACAAGCTGAACTACAGACAAAATGCATTATAATATCCATAATAATGATATACTTTATTCATCGTGGATAAGATGATATCCACTGAAGGCAATATCATTTGGTTAGGAACAAATACATATTTTTCACTGTGGACAAGACAAATGTATCTACAGCAGGTATCGCTTATCCTTTGCAGATAATGCGGTGAACACATCATTTCTATCAGTGTATAAAAACCAGCATTGACCACACTTTTCACATCTGAAAATTTTTCTTAAACTTTTCTTTTATTTCTGTTTTTTTTTTGTCTTTTTTTGTCTCTCAAACACGTCACATTTTCGCCAGTGGTGATTGTTGATATACCCTACAAACAATCATCACAAATGCAGTGCATTCTTCTCATCAAACTGGAGATAATAATTTACTTGACAAAATGTAGACACATCAAGAATGTGCATCCTTCTCATCAAGTTACTTGGTGACAAAAATGCACATGAAAAAATTGACATTATTTTAGTGAATTCAGAATTCGTAGATAAATGACCAGCAATTTTTATGTGTCCTTAAGTTTTTTTTGTCGTCCGAGTGCAGAGAGCGAACGTCAAAAAATTGCAACTTGGCGTTACCACCCTCCAATATTTATTTTCAAATTAAATATAAACCTTGGCATTGCAGCTGGCACATTGTTGATACGCGCAAGTGAGTTGATTGTATATATTAGGTTTTAGGCTTTATAGATAATTGGGGTTATTTTGTAAACAATTCGGTATTAACACAAATTTACGCGAAATGTTTATTAGATAAAAACAACAGTTACCCGACTTGAAAAAATCATTAAGCTTTTTCTCAAAATTCGTGTGGAGTAACTAACATCTAAAAAGCATATTTTCGTCAATTCGTTTCCAAGATGGCTGTTAGAGTTTAATAGTTAACAAATAATTTTATATGGATTGTTTGACTAGAATGACCTCTGTGGATTGGTTTTACTCCGATTTCGATGCGTAACTCAGGAACTAAGCACTACATATTATATTTTCTAATTTCACTGGAATTTTTGAGTTTCAATTAACAAATATTTGGAATAAGGGTGATCCAGATGCTAGAACTGCAATAAATGGAGCTACTATGACATTAGCCGTTTGTTAGTTTGATAGTGGACAGTTTGATTTATGAAATAATTGCGACTGGATACTTTTGTTGAAGGATATGCAGATGATATCGAAATCTCTATTGAGGGTAAATTCAAACTAACTTAAGAAAGTGGAAAACTCGTGCACTCGTTTGGTATGTGTCAATCCTGACAAAACCGGAGTAATGCTCATCACTAATCACTAGATGGAGGAAAATTGTCAACATTACTCTTCCACTCTTTTAAGATATGATGGTGACCACTAAAGCTTCTATAAAATACCTTGGAGTTCTACTTGACAGTAAATTAGACTGGAGAAAGCATGACGAAGATAGAACTATTGAAGCAAGAATATCCTTCTGGCAGGCAATGCCGGAGGGCAGTGGGAGTAAAATGGGGACTTTCACCAAAAACTGCCAATTGGATGTACACAAAGATTGTGAGACCCTCAATCTCATTTGCAGCAATTGTATGGTTGCCAAGAGTTAAGCTAATCTCAGTTCAAACCAAACTGCAACATCTACAATGAGTTCATGCATTAGTGGACTAGAGCCATAGTGACTGCACCAACAGCTGCTATCGAACGTCTATTGGATTTACCTCCACTGGCTCTAAAAGATTTAGAAACATTAATATATGGAACACAAGGGATTATAACCTAGGTCCTAGGAAGATTAGAGACTATTTTTTTTAAATATCGAAATGTTTTGATGGGTAAGATCTAGAAATGGATCGGCGGAGCACATTAGGTCCGATCTGTGACCTGCGTGAGTCCGTTCTTACTTATAACGTTACTCCATACACACAAATCTAATCTAAGGGCGATTAGTGTCACTGTAAATGTGCGTTAATCACATGACAAATTTCATACCGTCAATGATGAAAGTTATTTCTTCCACACTGATTGATTGATACATTTTCATATTTAAAAAAACTTCTTTTAGATATACGTATGATAAATCACAGATAACCCCGATGGATGCCAAAACAATATCCGATCGAGGGCAATTAAACAAAAAACCACAGCATTGTTAGGCGATACGCTCTAAAAACCCCTCACGCACGTGCGCAAATGGCGCGAAATAGTGAAAAACGTGTTGCGGCGCCCCAACACCAGCAGCCTCGCCGAAAACCACACAGCCCGCAAATAGCCAAAAACAAAATCATTGGCGGGCGCGAAAAATTCAGACCCGCGCGGTTTATCGCGCCCTCGTTTTAATGAATATATCACAGAGTGCTCATCACAGAACACAAATTAAATACAAATATATAGTATAGTATATATATTTCAAGCTACTCGCGTGTTTAATGAGCATGTTTTATAAATATATACTTATAGCCTATATTTATGTATGTTTCGTTAATGTGTCGTTTAATAACATATGCAGATTTAAATACGTTATTTTTTTTCTTCACGGCTGACGAACGAAACGCACGCAACATATATTATACCATATAATCGTATCATATGTGAGTGTGTAATATCAATCTGAACGCGTCGATTTGATTTGTTTTTATTGGAGGCACATGATAGTCGCTCGGGCAATTAATTACAAAGCAAATGGGCGTTGTTGCGCATATTTATATATATATATATACATATTATACATACGTAATGAACATTTTCAATAATATGCGTGAATTCATCTCATTTGCATATACACAAAACACAAACTAATTGCATTTTGATAGTTTTCGGCCGGGAAACGTACAAACATATACGTTGTGATTGTATCTGTCTGTATTTTAAATTACATCAGCGTGGGATTTCTAACCTCGAGCAAATTAAAATGGACATTTTTATGTGATGGTGTGGGCTATTTAGGAGGAAAGAAAGGTAATTGTAATTTTTCGGCAATAAAATTCGAATAAATATGCAGTTGGTTGGTTAAGGCCTGTAACACAAAATGAGATTTATGTAATTTATTAATAACGTTTTTTTTTTAATTTTCAAAGTACCTTTAACTGTATTTAAAAAAAAAATATAGTAAAATGTTTTTCTTCCCTCCCTAAAATTTCTCAATTTGTGATCCTGAACTTTTGGTAAGATTGAGTGAACTTCCATGTTACAATGTTAATTTATAAACATAACAACTTTACCGAAATCAGAGTTTTCCATACCTTATTTGACTGCCCCTAATTATTTTTTTCTTAAAAGAGGTTGAGCGCTAAAATATGTAATTATAATAGTTTCAAAGATACAATTGTTCTCTTTTAGGAGATAAAATAACGTTTTTTTAAATTAAGTTTTATAACTTAAAAAGGGATTTTCCTATATTCATCTCGTAATAGGATTAAAGTGGCGTGAATTTCGTGTTTTTCTAAGGTAGGCGGCAAGGTGTCTAGTTTGAACATGTGGCAAAGATTTTTTGTTTGTAATCAGCATTTTTTTGCCTCTGTGCCAAATTATATTTGTCGCAGTTATGTCTGCGGATAAAAGTCCGAAAGTTACAAAAGTGGTTTGTTTTTTGTAAGGAAAATGAGCAATTTACCTTTACAAAAAAACTTCTAAAATAATCTTTTGAAAATGTATATTTGAAAAAGCTTTTTGTATCAATAATTCTCATCTATATAGAATTTAATGTCAACATTTACACAGAATTTTTTATCGTCTTGTTTTATTTCTCAAATAAATGTTTTTTCCTAATCTTATATATTTTTATATACTCGATATATATAATACAGAATACTTACAGAATCCTCAGCTTGCCCAAGTGCTGAAAGTCCGACTCAAAAATAACGGTGATGTTGTTGCCTTGTAAATCCCTGCAAAGAGAAAATATAGAAAAAGATTAGCTCAACTTAAAGAAATAAAACAAACAAAAAAAACTCTGAAATTGAATAAAAGTGTTTAAAACAAATAGTAAAACTGTCTACATCCTCTGATCCGTACATTTCCAAAGATTTAGAAGAGAAGTTAAGTGTCCCATATCAAAATTGCGGCTTGGCGTGTAATAAGCGTGACGCCAAACACTACATAAATCTTGTATGTTATTTTGTTTAATCTATATGTGTCCATAAAATGAATATATATACAATATAGAAAATATATTACATTGTAAGCCAGTACTATTCAAATGAATAAATGGCCGCATTCTCGATCTATATAAATTCAAAAGCGCACCCTATTTACTCGAATGTATAACATATATGTATATATATGGTAGCGATAACCGGGGAGGTCAATTTCCTTTCGAGTGATACGCGAGGATATATATATACATACTATATATATTTATGTGTCGCAGCGAATAGTATACACCGGGGTATACTCGCACAGATAATAATACACACGAATTCCGTTCGGGATAAGTGCAATTTGTGGCACCGACTGTTTGCGTGTACGTATACGCATTTATACACCCGCACCCGATGTGACGGTGGCAAACATAATATATATGTATATACAAGATAATGCGCAACACGCATATATATACACGTGATATATATACAGTTATTATCGTACGGTTGAATCTCGGACTGTCGCGTCATTTGAAAGTGGCCCGTGGATGATATGCGGTCAGACGAGCGGTTTGAATGGGTGTCTTAGTTAAGTATCTAGTCATAACATTGAATACATGGTTTGCGGAAAGTATAAACAAACAAATAATGGCGTATTTGTGTGTGTTTTTAGAGGGGAACGTATTGTGGGACACATTGTGGAATGTATTGTGGAACGTATTGTAAAATGGAGTACGTATATAGTTGTAGCTTAGATAATTATAAAATGACACACAAATGATTATGTTTTTTGTGTCTATGCGGAGGTGGAACTTATTGTGGAACGTATTGTGAAACTTTTGTTTAACGCACACCAAAAATAGACGTAGACGTATATTAATACAATATAATACACAAAAAATAATAATACGTTGCAACGTCCACCCTCCTATTTAGCCCTGGGCGCACACATTGCCCCGAACGAGATTTACTAAGTACACAAGACTCACACAACACATATAAATGCAATAACCCGTTTATTTGTTTACGTAATTGAAATGCAGCTCACACACGCTTGTCTGTGTGTATGCATGGCAAACGTTCGTGCACCCTTCAACCCCTACAAACACAATTTTAAAAGCTCATCTCGTTCTCCATTCATCACACGCCTGCATATAATGCGAATCGAGTGTTAACCTAATTTTTGATAACATTATTTAACTAACCCCTTCATTGATACATATATATCATAAATATGTATAGACTCACAACAAGCGCTTATATCCACCGAAATCACTGCAACTGATTAAATATCCCTATATAGACTCTGTTGTCTGTGTATATATTGTATACAAACGCAGGTGCACACTGCACAATCAAATTTTCATTTAGACCCATTTTGCTCAATAACCCTCTTCAACTGATGCCTGCCTGGCTTTCATTCCCTGTACATGCAATATGCACCAAATTCAAAATAGAGATACATAGTATAAGTACTATACTATACATGGGTATGGATATAATATTATATATTTTCTGTATAATGTAGTGCAGAAAACACCGTTATAGTACGCAGCAAATATATTATATTTATAATTCAACGAACCCCTATATTCAATTGTGCTGCTATGCACACACTTTAGTCGTTCTTCGTGTACTATTCATATACCATATATATGTTAGAACAGAAACACGGGTATTCTCCCATCTCATCCCTGTATTATACATTTTTATATATGCGTGTGTATGTGTACTCCTGGTTCAATCCCGGCACATATTCCTAGCAGACGCTGCGGCATTAGCTGCTGCTGGTGTGTTTGAATGTGTGCGGGTGCTGCGCGCTGCGATTTTCTCCTAAGCCAAGCAATTGGGCAAAGCTTAATTGAATTTGTAAACGGAAAACAA
>JANSTU010034705.1:0-11632 GCA_027564075.1 Bolitophila hybrida
TATGTATTTTGTAAACTAGTATATTGTAAACATGTAAACGATGTATGCAGTCACTATTTGAGAGGTGGATGTCCAACTCCATCCTCACTTAGTGATGAGCATGTTTAATAAATATTGATAAATAAACGGTCAGTAGGGTAGGGGTTTTCCCGTTGATTTTAATAAAACAAAAAAAAAATAATAATCGTGTAGTAACGTGGTGGTAAGTTTTATTTTAGTTTAAAGAGTAGTCCTGTGTGGCATACTTTATCAGAAGCTTGAGATATATCCAGTATCTTTTTGTTTCGAAAAGGCACTGTTAATCATTTATCAAATCTATGAATTTGTTCAATTGTAGAATGTAGATCTCTAAACCCGAACTGGTGCATAGGGATGAGCTGCTTATGTATTAATATTGGCTTCAATCTGGCGAGTAACATTTTTTCATTTTTTTTCATTTCAGTTGGTGTCAATATTTCTAAGTAGTCCTGTATTGATTGGTTTTAAGCAGAGTTAAGCATAACTTTTAAGTATTTTGCAGCTCGATTAAATAAACGTTTATCATTTGTAGATCTGTCATTTGTTTCCTTACTGTTTGCTGTTTGTTTGAATTTTGCTTCTTATACCTGAAGGAAAGCTAACTCCTTAGGGAATGTCTGTTTTGGAAGGATTTGATTGCCACATAACCTTTTGAATATTTCCACTGAGCTGTTGCACTGCACTATCTAGGTTTGAATGAGTTTTTAAAGATATATTTAGTGTTGTTGTATTTTTAATCACTTTTGAATATATTTCCAAACTGTAGAGTGCTCTGATGACAGATCCAAGCAAGACAAGCAAGACATTCGAAAACCGAATAGTTATATACATGCTATTAAGTACTTATATAATTATATATTATAATATTCTACTAAAATAAACATAAACAACAACAGTTTGTCCAAATCTGGATGATCGCAGTGAAAGTCGTTCTTCGGCTTATTCGATCTCTGCGAAGTCGTGAGCTATAAATCCGGCCCAGAACTTCGATTCTGAGCTGTTTATAGGCTTATATGAAAAGCCGCCTGCTCTCCAATTACTTGCCACGCGCTTTTGTATAGCGTTTGCAAATTTGTCTCCAGTCTGTGTGGCGGCTTCGTGGGGCCACCACTTCCATCGCATGTGGCATTTGCACAATACAACTTTTACTCTGAACCCGCGAAAATAATAAAAAAAAAAACAAACAATTCGCCATGGGGTGTAGAAATGCGCATGTGCAACTGCATTATTACGTAAAGGTGTATATCCACGCGAAGAAGCATACCATTCGTTACATATTTATATATACTATAGTATATATATATATATATATATGCGATTATATATTATATATACAAATAATATTCGCTTGCAGAAATGCATAAATAAATTGCAATAAGTAAACCAAACGGCAGCATTGAAATGCGATATCTTGATCAGTTCATCTGAACATAATTCTTTAAAACGTCTCCCGACGTTCGAATGCAAACAAAATCGTGCACTCAAATATAATAAATTTGAATTCAAAAGCGAGTAGAACAACACCAATACTGACACACAATCACATACACACACTTGAAGAGCATCAATATATGTATAATGTATATGTTTATTTTTGCGCATGTGTTAGTAGTTCCTTGTAGCCGGAATTTGTAAACGAGGTTTTTCACATGAACTGATTTTAAGCGAATTCGTTTGGTTGAGCGCACGAGCTCCGAGAAGAGCTTTTCTGAACATGAAAATATTCTATGTGCGTCCAAATATGGGTTGGTCGTGTGTTATCTGGGCGTGCGAAGCCTTAGAGATACGGTCTCGGAGCGCGACATTTTATAGGTTTTCGATTTTATGCGCCAAACATTCGAATAAATGTGTTTGCGAGCAATGTTTCCATGTTTTACCTGTGTGTGCGTTATCAATAACGTGTGTTTGTTGCTCGTTTGGATACATTGCTGCGGACAAGAGCCAGGAACATAGATGCGCGGAGCAGATTTGAGTTTCCTGATTATATGCGGTTGGCGGCGGTAACATCTTTTTTGCGCTGTGGCATGCCAGAATTGTGTACATCGTAGAAGTATGCATAGCGTTGGCGAATACTCGTGTGGACACAATTCTATGACATAATGAAGAATCAAATTTTGTTGTTCGATTTTTCGTTTCGTTTTTAAACTTTGGACCAAGAAAAACCCCTAAAAATAGTCAAAATACGAGTATAACACAAATGTCTTTGTTTTCAACATAATATAAGTTCTGAAACCGAAATTAATTATAATTCATTATTTAAAATTTTTGTACTTTTTATGTTTTTATAAAAAGAAACAGTTATAAAAAATATCGGATTTGCGCTGAGATAACTTATTAAAATAAGATCATATGCAAAAATTGAGTATAAATATATGCCGTTGAGCGTTCGGTTTCAACCTCATTTTGAGCAGTCGCCTCTCTCGTATTCACTCTCTCTTACCAAAAGCTGCAATTATAATCTGGAACACATGACAAACCTATGGACTCTCTCTCATAGAACTGAAGTCACTCTCCACCTGGAAGCATTGCTCCGAAACCGACGCCTCCTGGATATACAGCGACACCTGATGCCTTCCCACCTCTCCAAGCTCTTTTTTAAAGTATGTGAAAAATATAGCTTTTTATGAAAAACAGAAACAGAACAGAATCAAATATTTAATTTCTTTTAAACTTTTATTTTTAGGCAACAAATTACGCTTGAATCGTAGAATCCGAGACGTCTTCGCGCCTTAAACAGGCGTACCAGGTGTACTCGGGAACTGTTTTCAGACTCGCAAAAGCTGGTTCTAGACCATAGGAAACGTTATCAGATGGTTGTTTCAGTCCACGCAACGAGCTGTTAAGGAAGTGACGGCTAAAATTATAGAAAAGGGAAATAGCAAATTAAGATCATCTGTAATTCAAAACTAGTTTTTCAAAGAAAAAGGTTTAATTCAAATTTAGTAAATATGTCCGTTTGTTAGACAATTTAACTGTTACATATTACATTACATTACTTAATTACCAACAAGCAAACATCGACGTCACACAATCAAGCGATTAAACGATTAAGCCACACATTGACCCGTAATTTATGCTTCATCTTTTCGATTAGAACATTATTTGAACCTTTTCGTTGAACCTGAATCGTAAATTTCTTATTTATCGATTTTCAGGGTATAGTCCATTGAACATCGTTAAATAACACAATATAAAGAATAAATTCGATACACCATCTTAACAATACACACTCACACTAGGCGGCTCATTTGATATATGGTGTTTCCTGAACCTGTTCGGTGTCTGTGTGTGTGAGTATATGTGTTACCTTAATTCCTGTGTTTTTCTAACACCTTTGCGTATGCGCACAAGCGAGACTTGAGTCTAGTTTAAGCGCAGGTACAATTTCAGTTCAACTATGCGCGATCGAACTATACTTAAAAAAATAAACAACACGAAGTGTTAGTATATATAATATATAAAACCCAATTAGCCTCTCTCACCTGTTATTGAGAACCCGTGCACATCTATTCGTAGTTCAGCAGAGCGACCGACGAACGCGCAGCACTCAAAAACTGCCGACAATTTATATTATATAGACATACGAGTATATATTTATATCTTACCGAGAAAAGTTCAAGTTTACAAACACATAAATTAACGAACTCCACCAATTTCGGGGCTCAATTAACCTGTCAGGCCGTGAACGTGAAATGTTCCTTAATTTTCACCTTTTTCAAATGCGCGCGCACGCATTCACATACAAACATAACATTATATAAATATATAAAATTAAGAACACATATGCAATGGCAACGACATCGAAGATCTTTTAGCGCACGCGCAAGGGTTCCACGCACTCTGAACGGCCAAATAACTTGGCATTTAAAATTGTTCGAATTGTTCGATTTTGCCGTTTGTTTTGTATTATTATTTTGGAAAAATATGCAGAAGTTCTGTTTCCGCCAGAATGAACGAAAATTTACGTGCTTCGGTAAGTGCGCACCGCCAAACAATCGCACAGTGGACTCTTGATCTTAATTTTAAAATTGAAATATTATAATTTAAAAAAAAAATGTTTTAAGAAATGCTATTTGCCCAAAATTGGTTTTAAATAAGAATATATATGATAAATTTTTCAAAATATTTTTTCTAAAATTTCGAAAGTAGTAAACTTGAAACAATTTTACAAAAAATCTTTATGAAAAACTGTCTACTGAAAATCAGTTATGACTTCTTAATAGCAATTCCACTCTGAGAAAATCAGAAAGTGAAATATTTACTAAATTAATTAATTAATTAACGTTTGAATTTTAATTTTAAACCAAAACTGACGTATATTCGCAAAAATATACTCTAAATCAATCAACGTATAACGTTTCCAAGCTGGCTCTGCCATATAAATCGTTGCAAATGGCTAGGTGCGATCAAACACTACAACCAGGAATAAGCTGGCTACTTAAATGATTGATTCGATAACCAACCGCGTGATAGACCATCTCATTGGATCCTGTAATCCCTTGTGGGACAAAGGGTCAGTTTGCGATTTCGCACACCGGATTCCTTGACCATTACGGGTTCACAAGATTGGTCAGGTCATGCTATGATGATCGTTATCGAATTTGTTGCCTTGGATAGCTCTCCAGTTCCCCACTGACGTGACACTTTAAATATCTACTATCGTATGAAGTATAGTGATGTGTTCCTTTTGAAAATAAATCAGATACAATTAAAATGTACACTTTATCTAAATATTGAGAAAGGCTAAAAAGAAAGTTGAAATTCGAGCCGAAGTAGGACACTATGCTGTTTAATCATAATTTCCTGTTCCAAAATTACCTGCATCTCTTCAACAAACTGTTCTAAGAAAGTATCCAATTTATAAATCGGTTCGATGTTCTCAAGCAATTTTTGAAGATTTTCTTCTACACTTAAAGCATACCAAAAGTGACCATTGCCCACCGGAATAATATTAATCTTAGGTGGATTCAATAATGTTCTGGCACCTAGAATTCCAGGGCCTATGTTGTGTTTTTCAAAAACTTTTAGATTAGTTTTTGACTTCAAACTGGCTTCATTTACCAATGCCCATTCTCTTATATCATTTGTGAGATTCAGTTTCTTTTCAAAGACATTTCTGTTTCTTTGTCGAAATCATCATCTCTAACGACTGCTTAATCCTCCCCGCCTTTGGCATCAATAGTAGCGCCCGATGACATCATCACTTGAAGACGTTGTGGATCCAATAAGGTAGCTGCGATTGTCGATGGTGGTTGCAATTCTAGCACCATGATCATTTTTAATAAAGAGAGTTGTTTTCTCTTTACTTTTTCGGTTTGCTACAATTTCATTTATAAGTTGATTTTTTCGTAAATAATTTCTTTAATTTTAGATAATTGCGATATAATTCGTTAGATGTCAAAATAAAATCATCCCATAATCGTAGTAAAATTAACGTAATAAGTAAATTTGTGACGTGACCGCAAGAAATATTTCCATATATCTCTTCATTTTGGGTTGCGTTCTAAAATCTATAAAAAAATCAAAATAAATGTCAAACATCAGAAAATATCAATAACATAAACGTTACAACGTACATACAAGCAGTGTTGTTGTTTGTGGCAGAGGTTTATAAAATATTTCTGAAGTAACCAAAAATTACCAAAAACTTTATGTTTAGAAAAAAAGTTATACATTACATCAACTCACGTACTGCATAAATTAAAGTTTGTCTTTATTGATAGCGTTTTTCATCGTCTTTAACCTCAATAATATACCCTGCCAATTTGAAATACACATTTAACACATACAAATGTAATATTTTTGAGGAAATGCTTCAAAACATTTAATGTGCGACTAGCAGCAAGATGACAAAAAGGCATTTAATATATATTAGCTGATAATTGTATTATAGTTTTTTTGCGTTGTCACTAGTTTTTGATTATCAACATTTAAAAATCTTATGACAGACGTCATTTTCGTTTACATGTATGTAAATGTGCATGGACAGATTCAACTCTCCATTTTTTAAGCTGCTTTATGGTTTGTAGTGGTGTTAAGGTATAATTCACCAAATGTTTAATACGTCATAATTTTATGTTTTACTTCTCGTTTACGAAAAAGGTTTAACAAGTTAGTAAACCACACATGTTACCGAGATGGTCTAGTTAGATAACCAGATTTTTTTATTTACTTATTACTTTTTTAGTTTAAGTTTTACGTAAGGTAACTCTTTACTAAGTTAGTTAAAAACATTTGCTCAATGGGTAAATAGTTTACTTATTACTTGTCTGGGTATTTCTTTTACGACTCGTTTACGTAACATTATTACAAAGTTAGTAAATTACGTTTTTGATTTATAGTTTACTTTATTTATAAATATACCTTACGTCAACATAACGTAAACTCAAAAAAAAAAAACTTGAAATCAATTAAATCGCCACCAATAGTTTTACACCAGTTGTACATTTCAGAGCTCTAATTTGGGTAAACTTTTCTGGGGCATCGTTTATAGCCTGAACTTTTGCTGGGTCTTTGTGCAATCCAGTCCGAAAAGTCGATTTTCCTCCTAATGCATATTTCTGCTTCTATTTTTTTGTTAACCATGTTCTTCAATGTAATTATTATTTACAAAATAAAAAGAAGTGTCATATTTTCAGTATTTAATTCTATTATATTTTGATGTATCAATTTCATCGTTTAAACAATATTTTTTATTATAAATTTGATATTCTGCCTAATATAGAATAAATAAATACCACTGTGTGGTCGCTACCGTGTACATTGTTTTCAAAGTGCGCGCACATGTAAAACGCACGCGAATGCTGATGCATGGCACGCTGCAATTGCATTCGGCGGCAATTAACATTCTCAGTTGGCTTTAATTAAACCGTAGATTTTGCGTGCACATTGAAGCGCAACGCGTTCGGAATTTGTCGCTATGGTTTGAATTGGCCGCGCAGTGCGCACACGCAGGCAACTTTACTATATAATATTATATAGATATATAAAATATACATATATAAATATATATATATATATATATATACAAAATATATCTTTTGCCGTGCAACAAACAATTCAAATGCCATTACACACGTTGGCGGCACTGTGCGGCCAGCGCAAGAGTAGCGTTCCCAGCGTTTCCGTACGCCAATTTACGTACGTCATTAGTGTCATTGCATTAGATGGGTCGCGCGTGTATTCTCACTCCGGAATTCACCGGTTCCTGCCATTTGTTTGTGTTCTCGGTTTCGCGGGCACAGCGTGAGTTCATAAATATGTTAGTTTCTTTTTTTTATTATCGCTTTATCTTCCAATTAAAACATATAAATTATTGAATTAATATTTATGTATTCTTTTTTTATTCTTTATATATTTTTCATTCGTGGCGTCTTCCACTTCTTCGGCGCGCCTCCTCCGATTGCCAACTTAAGTAAGCGCCTGCGTGTGCATAAAAAGCATAATATTTAAAAAAATAAAAATAACAACATACACATGTACGTACAGAGATATATATGCTAAGAATGTATGAGCGTATGCTTACGTAGGTATGTTTCTGCGATGAGGTGCGATAGCTGCGGTTAGTGCGCTCGCCAAACCAAACAAACTCGAATAAATAATTATAAAAATAAAAACAATATCGCATTACACGATGTTATAGTCAAATCAGCTCGACGAAAATTATCAAATAACATTTCCGTTAATTAATTATGTTCATATTTTCAAACGATGTTGTTATTTTTTATTGTATTTTTTTGCCGGCATCAGAGCTCTTTAATGCTGACTCTCTTCCGACGTGTCACTTCCATACTCAGCATTTCGGTTTTGATCTAATTTACATTAATTATTTTATATAGGTATAGTATATGCTCACGTATTACATGTAGTACATTTTAATTTGTACATATATTTTATAAAATTATTCATGTGTTATGTTTATGTATATATTTTATGTATAAACACGCGTATCGTAACACAATGGCATTTTGCCATGTCTACGCATATAATTTATGTTGATTTTATGCTGATTTATACGAAAATTACGTTTGGTAAATGATACTTTACGATGGGTGGCACTTGAGGCCACAAAAAAACGCGGTGGCTGGATTTAAATCGATGCTCAATTATATTTCTCGCGCTAAAACTAATGTTGTCAAAATTAAGAAATACACGCGTGCTCGTTTTTTTTTTCTATAATTATGCCGTGGAATTTGTGCGGCCTAATATAATTTAAGAAATATAATTAATATATTCTTTAGATATTGATTAATTTAAAATTTCAGTGTCAATTATCTGGTAACACATACTCGAATATCCATTTCAGTGCCAGGAGAACATGTTTTTTAGCGAAAACATAAATGCGGTCACGCGATTATGTCGCATATCGAATATCCGCAATAAGAGCGAAACGGTATTCAGATGCTTCACACACGTGTCATTCGACACCATCTGGAGAGACAGTGCGCGTATGCGTTCATCTTGGATTTACATGTGCTCCGTGAGCTTAATTAGGTGATCGAGTGTTTACAGAGACAATCCGACGCGACGCTGCCTGGCATTTTACTTGATAAACACCCGCGCATCTACGCATTTGCAAATGTCTTTACGTATTCTTCAACTGTACATAGACAAGACATACTCTCGCTCTTTCCTTGCATAAACAGGTTATTTTCTATATAAGCATCTCAGACCGAAGAATCTTATACTCTGAATATATATTAGGTATAAATAAATATAAATGTGCGCTCACTGAGATTTATATAAAATATTGAAATATATTCGTGCTGCAACTGCATCTTTATGCCTGTGTGCGTGTATATGTGCATTGTGCAATGTGCAGTGTTGACCAATAAATCAGTGCGTTTCAATGATTTCGAGCTGCGCGTAAACTGTTTGGCTGGTCTACGTATAATTACAAATGTGCATCCAGGTCGCCGGTATCACCGCAAGGCTACCGCCTTGAAATGTGTACGAGTGTGTGTATATTTGTGCAAATAGATGTGTGCACCCGATTATTATAATAAGGCAATTATTCTGAACAAATAATAAGGTGTGCACGCTCAAGAGTGTTTACCAGAGACTTTGACTGTTGGGCGATCGGAAATAGCTTGATACATGTGGAATTGCATTGATAGAGTCAATATTTAGAAAATATGGTATAGTTACTAAATTCGTTACTCAAAATTAAACATGAATACAAATTAATTGGTAAATTGAATGAGATTTTTAGATATTTTTAAGTGGGCCTGATTACAGAGCATGTCTGTCAATGTATAATAATGTTATTACTACTGAACAAACATAAAATTTTCTAAGTCTCGTAGAACCTTTAATCTTGTACCTCTTAGAAGACCGACGGCTTCTATGGACTATTCATTCTTCGTCCGAGGTGTATCGCTTAGGAAGTCACTTTCAACACTTATGAAGAGAATAACGAATATTAACAGATTTAAAAAAGCCTGTCTTACCCATTTTTGTAATCTTTAATTCATATCTCATGTTTAAATTTAACTTATTTGTCATTAGTTGCTTCCAAAATATATTTTTTTTCATCCCTTCTATATTTATCTTTATCTAATTACTGGATCTTGTTTTTATAAAATAGAGTGAATAGTAACCTTTTTTGTTTTGTTGCTGCTGGATTATGGATGTGTTACACTTGATGTCTATTAATGTGACGATTATTTTTATATATCCAATCAATTGTAATGGGTCCAAGACTTCTAATAAAATATATTACTTCATCACTGGTTTTCCGCATTTGATAGCTTCTGAGCAGTGTTTGGTTGTTATTAATTTGCGCTTACCTGCTGCCTTTTTCTGTGACTCATTCTGACGTTTGTACTGAATTTTATACATTTTTATTATAATTATAATTATATACTATCATAATTAACCCATACTATCATACTGTTTTATTATTTTCTGGTGTACGACTCTCTTATGATCCAGTCAAACTACGCTAGATTTTGATAACATGTTTTGCACACTAATTCAGTTAGTCTTTTGGGCCCATATGTTGTTTCTGCTTTGAATTGTCGAACCTATATACTTTTAAGTTCCATTTTTTCAAAATACTTTATTAACATATATTATATTACTTGATCAATATTTATTAATTATGTATAAATTAATTATGTTTTCTATATACTCGTGAATACTGTTATCTTATATAATTTATCTTTTTATATCTACCAATATACATTATGTATATTTAATATTGTAATGTATTATTATTTTTGAATTACCAAATAACAACAAATAAAGTATAACAGTTAACATGCCTCTATTCTCTATGTACTATTCACACAATCAATACAGCCGAGTCACCCTGGGACACCCTGGGACCTTGTAGCTGATATAGTACCACGGGTAATGTCACATATAGGAGGGTTAAAACCTCTTTTAAAAAAGAATCAAAGTTAATAACTGCACCACTACCATTCAAAGTATTTTAATATTACTATGTATTATATGATTTATTATTATTTTATTTTTTTTTTAAATAGTTTTGTTTTTAAATGATCCCAAATTATAAAAAAAGTAATAAATTGGAAATTATAGCAGATACAAGTGGTTTTGTATTTGTATATTGAAATATTATATTAAAGCCCCGTTCTTCAATTATTTCTGAAACATTCGTTAACATCAACATAAATATATATAGTTAGTCCAATATAATTGATAGTGTTGCTCAAACAACAATGATCAATCGAAGAACAAGCGGCTTCCGAATAAAAAATGTATCTAATTAATTATCAAATATTGATATCATCGTCTTTAATTCAATTGTTTTTGGGCCGATAAGTGAAGAAATAAAGGCAAGAAAAAAACCTCACGCACACACTTATTTAAAAACATAAAAACAGAACAGACGAACGTTCACACATTATGTTGAGTCTAAGAACAAAACACTTCATTATCGCCGTTAACAATCTTGGGCTCGGCGTAATTGATCAAAGTAATGCTACATAATAATATGTTTATGCGTGTTTATGTGTGTATTAGTGTGCCGGTCTACCTCAAAAGTTATAGCATTTTGGTGCTTTCGATGAAACATAATTAAAGTAATTTGCACCTTCGGTGCAGACAAATGTCTATATGTATGTACTCACCATATACCAAACTGATGAAAATTGTCTTTGGCGGAAACACGCGCAATGAGCCTACTTATACACATGTATAACATTGCCAATCAGCTCAAAACCGTTACACCGTTTAATTTCCCATTATATCTGAGCAGCCAAACGCCTTATAGTCATTTTATTTAAGCGAGCGCGCGAGCCTATTTAATCATGAATTTGTTCCATTTTAGATTTGTGTTTCCTTCTTCCAAAACCGAGAAATTACCATTATTTAAACGTTATTTAAGAATAGCCATTTGTATAAACTATATACTATTGTATAATACACTCTTCGTTAGTCATTAATTTAACGAAATTAAGACATATCATGCCGATAGAATGGAATTTTTATCGGTTTTTTATGTTGATCAATGCTAGAAAAAAACAATCCTCTTAATTGGAGTTGTTCGGAAAGAAAGAGTTTTTTCGTCTGCTTCTTTGGTCGTGCGCGGCGTCTTGTTGTGTTCTGCGTGAAGAGGCTTGATTTCATATTAACGCCGCACACCGAA